>BQNB010027037.1:0-55376 GCA_026074375.1 Tanacetum coccineum
TAAATTGACATACCTTTATACGAATTGAGATGAAAGAACCTTGATTCATGAATTAGGGTTTCTTTAATCCTTCACATGGGTTTTGTGATGTGTTCATTCGATTGAAAGAAGAGACACAATCTCCTATCCCTATTTTATCATCTCTTTATTTCAATGTAATATAGACTATTTCGTGCATTATTGTCATACCAGAGTGGATGAAGCCAATTCAATACCGACAATTTATTGCTCGCTTATTTTGAGCTCCTTTTCTTTTTAGTTCACTTTGTTTTAAGAGACCCACAAGCTCTTCCAACTTTTGTTCCATTTTTTATTTTGATATCCTTTACCCATGATTGGCACCTATTTTGATAGAACTATAAAATAAGCACTTACCTATTTTATGTTTTTTAGTAGTACGTATTAGAGTAATAGAATGACAATTTTTATACCTATCATATGCAACAGAGTTGAGAGAGTTTAGCATATATTGGGGAAGGTTTTTTACATCAGCTATTGAACGAAGCTGATTCCGACGTCCATGTGTAGAAATAGTGAGTTCTCTTTCTTCGGCTCTTCACATGTTGCCTGACTCGCGCATTCTACAGCCCATTTTGTGCCAGCTCTTCACGCTCTCAGCCTGCATCACTAAACACATGTTAATCACTAAATTACAATAAATGATTACCATTCACTCATGTCTCATCTTTGTTTTTCCATCTACTTACGAAAAACTTGTAATACATTAGGCCATCAATCATCTTAGCTTTTCAAAATTTGCATTATTCTAAAAGTTTCTGTATAGTTTATTTGGAGACAAATGGTTAACTGGTCTAGGTTATATAGTTAATCCTAAAATATATAATTTACTACATGTTTATCTTCTGCTTACAACCAAACAATCTCCAACTCAATAATGTGGCTCTTGCTTCATTTGCAATCTGCTTGATGACTTGAATGTCATTATCGGTCATTAACAAATATTAACAACAATATTAACAACCATATTAAATCTTTGCAAACATCTCGCAAAAGAGAAAAAAAAGTCTTAAGAGCCCCTAACTGATTATATTTTCCTAACAGCCAATGAAACAGGGCCTCCAAACAGCCTCTTGAACTTTTTTATGCCCAATTCTGATCTTGTGTTTCTTTATGCTGACACCAAGCAAGTGTCATCCTCATATATCCAAAAATTGGGTTATTAGTCTACTCTATGAATTCCTTTCAAGCATTTTATCAAACACGTGATGTACGTTATCTTTAGTTACTAAATTAAAAAACATCTACCATGTAAAAATAATCATACCATATATTGTGGATAATCATTAATAATCAAGCAAACATCCTAAAATTTATAATCGCAACCGATCATCGTATAGTTACCTGAGTCATGGTTGATTCAACACAGATGATGAGTATTATAAATGGCGGTGATTAAAAATAAAATTCCAAATAACAGAAAATCAAATTCAAAATAAAACTAACTTGGATAGAGATGTAGATTCAATTCTGTTATAAAAACGTAATTCAAAATAGCAATCTCGTACAATCTTTGAAAAAATCGATTTTCAGTAAGCAGTTTGGCAGATCCGTATAATATAAGCAGTTTTAAGCATTGCACATAACACATTCACCTTTCACATAAATCATAAAAAAAATTATAGCCGCGTGTAAGAACTGTTGCACAAGATGTACCTAACAATACAAAACAAAAAAACCTGTTAAACGACTTTACAAAATATTACAACCAAAAACATAACCAAAGATAGGACTACAACCTACTCTTTAAGTGATCGCACCAGCTCGTCATATTTACGAAAAGGATGCTCTTGAAGAACCGTTTAAAATCACATGGCCCCTACCTTTCGACGTGAACCCTGATTCTGTTTCAGCTAAATTTTTGTAAGTCAGCACCATCAGTTTATCCCTTGTGTCAGCATTTGCTCTTGTTCTAATTTTCGTTATTTCTTAAAAACAATGGACGTGCTGCGTATGGTTCACCAAACATGGAACATCGCACCATCATGTGGGCTTGATTGCTTCATGAATAATGAAACCAACAAAGAAATCATCGATTAATATTAGGTTCAGGAAAAAAAATATATTGGCTTAAACCTATAAGAAGGTTGGGTTTTCTTTAAATCATACCCCTTGTATATCTCCACTCATGATGATTAATTCCAAGTCAGATACAAGACAAGACCAAACTTGATGAAACCAAATTTCAAGAATTTGAAGTCGTGTATTACTTCAAATAAGTGTGACATGAATGATCCATAAGAAGCTCATAAAGAAAAATACGAAAAAAGCAAGCCTTTTCAAACAAAAGATGATAACAAAGAAAGTACACACACACAATATAATTAATGCATGTAAAAGATACAAAGTAAGGTATAAAGTGCGAGGATTATGTTTAACCAAAGTTAATACAAACATCTTTTGATTAACAGATCGACTACGTATCTACATAGTATTAGATTTAGGGTTTTGAGTTACAAAAGTTTTATTGATTAAAAAGTTAATGGATGAAGTATATTTTCAAATTTTTTGAAAAGAAGTATATCTTTAAATTCATTAGAGAGTATATCTTCAAATTATTTAGGAAGTATATCTTCAAATTAATTATGAATCTTAAAAAGTTAATGGATTCGTTTATATGTTATTTATCATTAGTGTTTTTAATAATAAAACACAATTGGAAGCTTGGCTAAGTTGGTATAGGGTGTTGAATATTAAGCATATGTCACAGGTCACAATTTCAAACCTTTTTATGGATTAATTTTTGATCTAATTTTGAATTTTAATGATTTATGAGTGCCATGTCATCGTTGAGATGGCATCCAGTCATTAAATCATATTTATCCATTTATAGTTAGCCCCATATATATGTTATATATATATAGAGGAAGGTTAAAATAAAAAGACAAATATCCGTGAGAAGATAAAAAGAAAACTTTTTTTAAAGAAGTTCTCGATAATCTAAATAAATTCTATTAATATCAGTATGTTGGTGCATAAAACTTTTGTAAATAAGTTTTCTAAACTTTTGAGTTTTTATACGTTTTATTATAATGCGGCCAAAAACAGAAATTTTGATGCACAAAGTCCAAAGAAGTTGGTACAAAAACGAATTTTGATGCACAAAATACCGATTTAATGCACAACGTTTTTTTTTAATAAAAATATTCGCAAAACCTATCCGACTTTTAAGAAAACCTCATTTACAACTTTTTCATGCACCAACATACACGATCTTGTGGAATTTTTTCAGAATTTTTTTAAAACTTTTTTTAAAAAATTTGTCTTTTTATTTTATCTTTATCATATATATATATATATATATATATATATATATATAGATTTGGGATCAAATGAAAGATTTCTTAAAGTTACAAAAATAAGAACTATTAACCAACCAATGGGATTAAAGCAAGTGACAATTAATTTAAAACATAAATAAGAAAAAAAGAAAAATAGTAAAAATTAATATATATGGACTTAGGGGCATTTTAGTAATGCTAACATATATCATAACCGTTTCTTTTTTGCCCGGTTCTTTAGCCCACACTATCATGCACGACCTTATTCAATGAAATCCCAGATTTCTAGCAGAGTTCACCCAATTTCATTTACTATTATACAAGAGATGAAAATCTCCAATCATACCATATCACACTTGATCTCATTAGGTCTCAAGCTTTTTTGGCATTATCATGAATGATTCGGATGAAATTCAGGTCATTGATCATCATGTTGTTGGTATTGTAATCGGTATGTATTGCTTTGAGTAAAACAATGTTACGGGACATGTTAATTAATGATTCGAGTAGAACATTGTGATCGAAAACTAAAAAATAAACATGTTATTAAAATCAATATGTAATGTTTCTAAATGAACATGTTATTGAAATCAGTATGTAGTGTTTATAAGTAAAACATTGTGATCGATTGTCGTAATAAAGGATCTACTTCTTCAAAGAGGCATCAAACACAAGCCGAGATAGCTATGATTCAATTAAACCAGACTCCGGGTCACTACAAATCATGTGGTGAATATGGTTTTCATGGTTTTGATGAAGAGATGGTCGATCCCAACAACGCCTCAGAATAACTTTATTATCTGATTTTATGTTGGAACACTCATCGCTTTTTTTTACATTATGGATATTTATTGCCTTATAGTTATTGGTTTATTGGTAATGTTGGATTCTTATTATTCCTTCTGAATCAATTTCAATGGAATGAATTTTGTTATTTTCATTAGGTCCCATTTATGTTTATGTGCCATGTGTATTAACTGATATGAAATTTGGTTTGCACATTCGTTTTCTATTGTGTTAACATTTATCATGCAATTGTTATACATTTTTAGCAATAACACATGTTTTATGCGTCTTAAATTAAACCTGCTGTGATACATTTGTTTCAGCAGCTTGGTTTTAATGGCATTCTATACATACTTGTGTCAGCTTGGTTTTAATTGGTGTGTGGTATATCTTTGCATCAGGCTTGTAGCTTATGTGTATCAGCTGATCTCAGATTGTACATTTTTATACCAGCTTACTGAGTGTTTGGGTAATTTTTTACTAGTATTCTGAAAAAAATACAACCTTTACATGATGCCAACTTATACGTTCATGGGTGTTTGGGACAGTAACACTTTTTTTTGCAAATTGGCTTTTGTATCAGCAAAATGGGTGTTTGGGTGTTCAATTTATCATTAGCACATTCGTTTTGCACGTTCATTTTCTTATGTGTCAACATTTCTTATTCACTTATGCTACGTTTTTAGCAATACAACACGTTTTTTTGCATAACCCTTTATTTCGCAGCTTAAACTGAACCGGACGTGGTACATTTTTTTCTAGGGATTGATGTTAATGGGTATGTGGTACAAACTGACGCTAACGTATCAGCTGGTCTTATTTACTTTTAATAGGCATTCGGTACATCTTTGTTTCCGCATATTGGTTTTAATGGGTGTAAAAGGTACATCAGGCTTGTAGCTTGTTTGTATCACATGATACAATCTGGTACATATTTGTATCAACTCAATGGGTGTGCGGGTATTCTTTTTTACTAGTGTTTTGAAAAGAATACAGCTTAATAGGTGTTTGGGTATTTGGCTTAAAAAACACATGATAAAACATGCTTTACTGAATTTTCATTTGGCTTAAAAATATTTGATGTTGCAAATGGGTTTTAACGTGGTTTGTATAAAACATGATGCAAACTTGTATGTGTTACAATAAGTTTACTGATTTTTCATAGGTGTTTGGGTCGGTTATAGAATTTTTATCTTTTCAAATTGGTTTTCGATCAGTCAAAAGGTGTTTCGAAAACCTTGTATGTGTATCATCACATTGATCATTCTTTTATTCAAATTCGTATTAGCAAATTTTATGAAACTTGTATTATCAATGCACTCAGAAATTTTACCACTCATATTTCCAGCTACAAAACACAAACATAAACATATTTTTGTATCAGCATGTTTGGTTTTAGCAAATACATTTATGGTTCTTTGGTTCACAACATTTATTTGTTTAGTACATTCCTTTAATCGACTACCACAAAAATAAGTTTTTACACTCACCGTACCCATATCTTTTTCTATTTTTAACCAAACATATTACACGCGCATGTGGTATATGCTCTAGTCGTATAGAAAATACGATACACAAAAAGCAAATCATATGACAATATTAAATTATTACCCCAATGATAAATAGAGTGGATTTCGCTACACATGTTAATAGATAATATAAGACTTTGCTACACGTCAGATTAATCATGGTATGTGCAAAACAATGTATACGCACAATTGATGGTACACCCGCCAATTTAAAACAACACGTAAGCTAATAGTAAATCCCTTGCAATAAACAAGTTTCTACTATTCTGAACCCTATATGCACGTCTAATACTTATTCAAAATAACCTGAACCATTTGAAAATAAAGCATGTGTGTGACACTAGCTTTTATTGTTTCAAAAGCAGCATCCTCCAAATGTTGCCTTTCTTCTACCAGAACCTGATGTACACTTCCGCTTCAACTTCAAAATTTGCTTTCTTCTCGTTTATCTCCGACATCAAAATTTTTGCATCACACTTCTTACGGAGATCATCCAGATGCACCTTTTTTCTCATGGCACTCTCTTCGTAAGAACAACGGTCATCATATTCCCCGCCACCAATGTATGTCTTCATGTGGTGCATCGCGAAATAACCACAGTCAAAGAAGTTTTGTTTCGTCCTACATGCCAACCTCAATACCTTGCGTTTAACATTTCTCATTAATCATTGTGCTGGATGATTAGCGTACATGAGGAAATCGTCAAACCTTGCGACATGTTCCATTGATTCATAAATAAGTTAAGACTGATGTGTACTTAAATTACCCAAAATGTCTGCTACACAAACAAGTATGTTTAAACCATTATATTTTTTTGCAGAAACAAGTAAATAAAACTGATCCAAACACCCTTTTTTAAACCCACTTTACTGCTACAAATTCTCCTACTCCCAATTGGGGTGTTTCAAACACCCCTGAACGTATATGCAAACATAATGAAATAAAGTTACCTGTTTACCATTTCTTAACATAATTTGGGTGACTTCTGATCACGTTCTTAGAAGTTAGAATAATCGGAATTTGTAATAATCTCATTATTACAACTCCAAACTAGAGAAGCTCATCCAAATAGTATCGTTTACAGTCCATTTTGTTAGCACTGATTATCTAGATATATAGTTTTTCAATATTGTATAATGACTTTCAAAATGCACATCCAAACCAAACACCCCCTAAATTCACTAGTCAGCATTGTAAAATATTTGGATCAAATTACAAAATAAAAGATTTAAACTTTGTTGGTTAACGAATTAGTATTTGTGCAGCTGGGAAACTTCCAAAGCATAGTAATGTGTCATGGAGGGGTAACTCATGTTTGAATGATGGAAAGTCGGACAAATCATGCGCTGTGTTAAAAGATCTGGTGGGCGGTTATTATGATGCTGGAGATACAATAAAGTTCCATTTTCCTAAAGCTTTTGTCATGACCATGTTGAGGCTGAGTGTGAGTGAATTATAGTGGCTAAATACGGAAATCTGCAGAGAGCTCAATCATGTTAAAGAGATTATTAATGGGGCGCTGATTACTTTCTCAAGACCTTCAATTCTACTGCTGATGAAATAAGCCAAATTGTTGCTCAGGTAAATAAGTATGCCTGTCATTTAAACTCTTTATGACTTTTTGAAGTGGTATTAAGAGCCTGTATCGTGTTTGGATTCAGGTTTTGTAACTGATTGACTGGTTATTACAATTAGTTTTCCATTAAACATGGTCTGCTTCTCAGACTTTAAAAAATTAAAAGGGCCAAATTTTCATTTTTGGATAATCATTTTCAATAGTCCATGTCTTTTTTGATTATTTATGTATTATGCAAACATCTGATTAAAATAATCTCATAAAGAGTGCTCAACAACACATAATCATTTTTAAAACGTCCATCCAAACTGAAGGGTTCAGCTTCTGTCTGGTTTTGGTCCTTAATGAGAAGTTACAGTTTGACAAGTCATCTGAATCGACAGTTCTCAAAAAACAGAAGATTACCATGTTAACCCACTGGACATCCTTTTTCGATGGCAGGTTGGGAAAGGTGACACATCAGGTGGGACAAGTGATCCCAACGATCACACTTGTTGGATGCGACCAGAAGACATTGATTACCCTCGACCAGTGACAGAATGCTCCAGTTGCTCTGACCTTGCTGCAGAAATGGCTGCTGCTTTAGCTTCTGCATCAATTGTTTTCAAGGACAATAAGGTCTATTCAAAGAAACTTGTGCACGGGGCTGCAACTCTTTGGAAGTTTGCTAGGGATCGGCGTGGTTTGTATAGTGCCGGTGGTTCAGATGCTGCAACTTTTTACAATTCCAGTATGTATTGGGATGAGTTTGTTTGGGGTGGAGCGTGGATGTATTATGCAACGGGAAATCAGTCTTATCTTTACCTTGCTAGTCACCCGAAACTTGCTAAGCATGCTGGTGCTTTCTGGGGTGGACCAGATTATGGTGTTCTTAGCTGGGACAATAAGCTTACTGGAGCTCAAGTAAGGCGGTCAACTGTCCATTAATATGGAAAAAAGATTGATAATTTGATATTACTATGTATAGTCTTGACAGTCTCTAGTGTCATATGGGTTTCATTAATAATGTCATTCTTTTTTCAGGTACTACTTACTAGATTGAGATTGTTTCTTAGCCCTGGTTATCCCTATGAAGAAACGTTGAAGACATTTCACAACCAAACGAGCATAATCATGTGCTCGTACCTTCCATACTTCAATAGTTTTAACAGAACAAGAGGTAAACAAATGATTCTATGGTTACTAACACCCCCAACGCAGACCCTTTTTGCTTTCGGAAAAAAATGTATAATGTAAGTCGTCTATTTTTGCAGGAGGGTTGATTCAGTTAAACCACGGAAGACCTCAGCCTCTGCAGTATGTAGTCAATGCAGCCTTCTTGGCTACCTTATATAGCGACTATCTTGATGCTGCTGATACTCCTGGATGGTATTGTGGTCCCAATTTCTACTCAACTGATGAGCTGCGTAAATTTGCCGAGACTCAGGTATAACCTTGCTAATGGTGCCAATTTCGACCCATTTATTGGCTGATTTGGTCTATGTTTTTCATTTCAAATTCGTCAGCTTAAAAAGTTGACTGCAAGGGGAACGGGTCAAATGTGTTTGGAGTCCCTTAAATCTACTTTTAAAATGACAAGGAATATAGTATACTAACTCTGTAAATATCGTTTTCGTAAACAATATATGCTAAAACATAAATATGATGGAAGTTTCATGATAATGGAGAAAGAAGGTTTTTTTGGGGGTCAAACCAATACCATGTGAACCCATTTTTGACCCGACCAATTTGTGACCATTTCGTGTTGCTTCCAAGTTCATCTAGTTAAAACAGTATGTTTTGTTTATGTGCAGATTGACTACATTTCGTTTGGCAAGAACCCTAGAAATATGAGCTTTATGTGTGGGTTATGGCGATCACTACCCAAAGCACGTGCACCATAGAGGTGCATCGATCCCCAAGAACAAAGTCAAGTATAACTGTAAAGGAGGATATAAGTGGAGAGATTCCAGAAAGCCAAACCCCCACACTATCATTGGGGCAATGGTTGCAGGACCAGACAAACACGATGGTTTCCATGACGTGCGTACAAACTACAACTACACAGAGCCAACTATTGCCGGAAACGCTGGTTTAGTTGCAGCCCTTGTGGCCCTCTCAGGTGACAGAAGAACTACTAAGATTGATAAAAATACTATTTTTTCAGCAGTTCCGCCAATGTTTCCGACCCCACCACCACCTCCAGCTCCCTGGAAACCATAAGAGTTTACATGGTCATTATATTTATGAAGAATCTGGGTTAGAAATCGAGTAGCAGAAACTGTAGGTGTGAGTTATACATGATCTTGACGTCTTTTGTATGTAAACTAAAACAATTAATATATATTTTGAAACTTTTAATTGATTCTTTTGTTTTTTTATTCTCCTGTATTCCGGTATAATGTTATCTTAGTAAGAACTAAAAAGTATGCTTTTATGCCCAGATTAATAACTAGTCTTAGGATTTGAATGTTCCACCATAAACCACTATGTGCATAGTAGTCGGTTGATTTTGTTATACTGTAGTTCTTTGCTAGCTTTAAGAAGCAATCATTATAACGATATGAAATTTGGTATAGAGGCATATGAAGGTGCGATTATTAGGGTTTTAAACAAACCGGACGAACACGAACGGAGCCTTGTTCATGTTCGTTCATTTAATTTTAACCGGACAAATAAACGGACACGAACGCTTAAACGTACAATATCTGTTCATAGTTCTTTATTAAGAAAATGAGCTGTTCATGTTCGTTCATTAAGAAACTAAACGAACCTTAAACGAACTTATACGATCGAACATAAATGAACGCAGAAAAAAACATTAAATATTATCAAATTATGCATAATATTATGTTTTATAAATGTTGTTTTATTTAAACATATCAGATTTAAAAGTATACAATCACAAGATATGATATACGAACATAAACATATAATTGAACATAAACGAACGTTAATAAACGCCTAATCGGACGTTCACGAACATAAACAAACGAACGTGACTTGTGTTCATGTTCGTTCGTTTAATTAAACGAACGTAAAATAATGTTCATGTTCGTCCATTTAATAAATAAACGAACATGAACGAACTTTTTACCGAACGGTTCATAAAATGTTCGCTGAACGTTTAGCCCTAGCGATTATGTAACCAGTTTCTTATGGTGTGTCTTGAAGAATGGATGTAAGAAAGGGGAACAACAATAGAAGACTGAGCGCTGATGCCGAACACTAAAGTGTAAATTTATCTCTTGCACTCTAAAGGATATCATATGGGTGATAATTTACGTGCAACTTTTACACTAATGACAAATGATGACATCAAGCCAACCTTAGGCAGACTGCAGATCCTTTATCAAATGAAATTATCAATAGAAATTATCAATAGAAATTACTAAATAATAGGTATATAATAAGCACCATATAATTCAAGACTATCATAGAAAATGGAATTTTAGCTCTACAAAAGTTTATAGGTTATAATAGTATATAAGAGTTCATAGTTCGGGTTCAGACTAATGAGCCACAATATTTCACATGTTAATCAATATATATAGCATATAGTTTCATGATAAATTACAAGAAAGATCAATCCACATAAGTTATACTTGAGTTGAACATATCATGACATCAAAAATGCTGCTAACATATTGGGTAAATATGCTGCTACCTAAAAAGTTATCTAAAGACAATACATTCAGCTTCCTGTAGTATCCAAACACAAAATCCCATTATCGTCTCTTTTCAGTTTCTTTACCCAAGTTCAGCAGCCGACCGGCGAGGCCCTCCATACCTCATTAAACAGACAAAAGACAAGAGAATGGCTATATAGATCTATGAACGATGGGCTCTAAGTAGAAATGAGGTGGCAAAACTAGTAACCCTCGCATCTAGGGACATTCCTGATGACCTTGAGCCCAGACTCTCCACAGTTTGAAGCAGGACACCATCAAAGTTTCTATTGAATTTCACAAATGATTTAATATTAGTATTCATAGAGTAACAGAGTAAAGAGAAAAGTTCTTTCAAGATTCAGGATATGCAACGATAAGTGCACACCAAAACCTTAGGCTGGTCATGTTTATATCTTAGCCTGTCTACATTAATCTAACTTTGGGATGTGTTCCAAGTCTAATGTGCCAAATGGTTTTCTTTTTTGGAAACATCGAATATTTTATTAACAAGCCAAACGGGTCAAATGGTTTACGCAAAAGATTTAACTAAAAATAAAACGAGTCAAAGGGGTTAAAAAGTCACCTCGCAAGGATTCAGATGTACAAAATCTTCTAATATGCTTATTAAAAAAACTAGTTGGATACCCGCGCATAAGGCGGCGGCGAAAAAAATAGCTAACCCAACTCGCTCCGCAATTCCAACCGCGCTTAGAGTAATTCGTGTTTTGGGGTTTCCGTAGCTTTTCCACAACATCATATTAACATCATTCTCGCTTATATAAAGACTCACACACTCTCTTGTCCATCAAACATTGTCTCCAAAAGTATATATCTTCTACGAATCAAGTTTGTATTCAAATTAAAGTTAAAGTTGTTAAAAAAATTCAAAATAAACCCACTAAAAATGTGAAAAGCTAAAAAATTTTAAAAAAAAGGTTGAAAATAATTTTTGGTTTAATCTTATCCATTAGATTAAGATGAAGATGAAGGGTGGAGATGGGTCCCCTGGTATCTACAAAAAACTTTGTATCCAAATGAACCTAAATCAAATCTAAAATCATGTGATATATAATTAAAATACATGCAAATGATGATTATTAATAATATACATGTACATGTGCATAAGTGCACTACGTGCAAAATCTTAAACTATCAAATAATCGCATTATTATCAATAACTAGTTGGTTACCCGCGCATAGCGGCGGCAATAAAAAATTTACTAACTCAACTTTTTACGTAATTTTCTACCCGCTTAGTAATTTCGTTTCACAAATGTATGTGTTCGTTGGGGTTTCCCGTAACTTTCCCGCAACACCATATTAACATCATCATTCTCGCATGTAAAAAGACAACACTCTCTCCGAAAGTATATAGTTTTAACGTATCAAGTTTATATTTAATTAAGATTAAAGTTGTAAAAAAATATAAATCAACAAAAAATAAACCCATTAAAATGTAAAAAAAAAATTATAAAAATATATCAAAATGGATGTTGAATTAAAGAGCATAAAATTTTAAAAAATATGGTGAAATTAGATCAAAATAAAATTAAATAGATAAAAAGATATTTCAATTTGAAAATAAAGGTGATTTTTAATCAAAATGTGACACATGTCACTTTATGATGTGATTCTCAAAAATGAGATGGATGGTCAAGATTGCACCTCCTTATCTTAATTTTTAATGGGTCCCACATTATAAATGCTTTATATAGTAGTATAGATAAAACAAGGATACGGATTAAACTTTCTTCATGGTTAGATTTCACAACTCAATAAGCCTATCCATCTAGTCAAACACAAACACAACTTTTAGTTCAACAACAAAGAAAAAAAACAGAAACATTTAAAATTCTATGACGCATGCAAGTGTGAATAAACCATTTCTTCATCGTCGGCTTTCTTTTCTTTATCTTGCGTTTGAAATGCTCATTATTTTTCATCAAATGCACTCATCTCCATCGTGTGCGCACATGCACATGTGTAGTTGTCGTAATAATTTTCAGCAAACGTACCCGTCTTGGAGTATACACATATGCATTGTCGTCATCGTCAGTGTTATTAAACACAATGTAAAATCCACGAGTTATGTGACATAAAAATGCAGTACTATGTTAAACGCAAACTAAGTTGTAACCTCTGAAACTACTCATCAAATTTGTAAGAAAGAACTACCATTGAATTGACATTAAATAAATAAATAAGTAAAAAATGAATACCTCATAATGGTGATATTGGGCTTCACCGTAAAGATATACTAAACACTTCAAAATAATTTGCGGAAGGTACTAAAATAAATACGAAGAAACAATTTCAACCAACATCATGTCTAGTCACAAGGTGATATCCATGATCGTGATACCACGACATAAGTCAGTAAAAAGATGTAGATATAATAAGGCCTTGATATAAAACACATATGCACACCACTTTCATTTATTTATACAAGCCATAAAACACATATGCACACCTTTTTCATTTACTTATACATGCCATGAAACACATATGTACGGCTCTTTCATTTATTCATATAAGCCATAAAACCTTAACACTAAATAGGTTTTAACATATTAAATAAGTCAGATTCTGTTCATATAAAAACAACAATAATAAAGACCCATTTGCACAATTCAATTAAGGATGAAGCATAATTTTAAACACAAACACATGACCAAACAATATCAACAAAACCAACTACATTCAAAATACTCAGATCTCTACAAAAAAAAATGACAGATTATAGTTTTGGTAAAATATTCTTCATTTAAAATTGAGCATGACCCTACCATTTAGAACAAAAAACCAAACTCGCTTTCAGTTGATATATAACTAACTAAAGCAACAAGTCCACAATTAAATCATATCTTAATTATTAATTTTTAACTTTAGCCTATAGTCCCATACGAATTGCTAAAGTCACATGACACATTAGAAAACCAAAAAAGCAAAACCATTGACATTGAACTTATGTTATCAAACTTTTACAATAATAAACAAAGGGTTCTTCTTTCACCCATTCCAGCAAACAATATCCGATGATTTCTTTGACATATATTTTTATATTTTTTCTTCTTTCTTCAAATAAAAAAGGCAAAAGAAATCTATAGTAGCATTTTCATCTGCGTTTTCAGTTAAGTTTTAAACAAACACATACGCCAATATTAAGTTTTAACAGTTAGAAAAATAAAAAGTAATGAATTATATACATGTGCACCTCTCTTTGTGAGAAGATCTGTTCATCCGATCGATAGAGTGGACTCGAACATAAAAGTTGGTTCGTGGGTACAACAAATGAATCACTCTCCCCGATGAGCTTACGATATTAATCTCACTCTTAACACGTAAACATGTGAGTAGTTCTGTAATCGTTTATCTTGTGCAGATATATATTTTGTTACGGCGGTTACTGGTTGATATGGTGGCTTATGTGAAACGAATAGATAGATCTGTGTTTTATCATTTGACCTAAAGTTATGGTGGTCAGTTATTGAAAAGTTAACTTGGAAATTCCATTACTACCCTTTTGTCCTTTATGAAAAGTTATATTATTTTTCATTTAATTACAGTTATGCCACCAACAATTATAGCCATTGATTAAAAAAATAAAAGGGTAAGATTGGTTCTCGCAGTTCTGTACATTTATTTGGTTCTGAAAAGAACCTAACACTATATATATATATATATATATATATATATATATATATATGAAAAAGATCAAATAAAAAGACAAATATCCGTGAGAAGGATAAAAAAGAAATTTTTTTAAAAAAGTTCTCAAAAAATTCTTAAAAAATTTCACAAGATCGTGTATCTTGGTGCATGAAAAAGTTGTGAAGGAAGTTTTTTTAAAAGTGAATATTTTTGCCGAAAAAAAATTATGAAAAAAAACGTTTGTGCATTAAATCGCTTTTTTGTGCATCAAAAATTCGTTTTTGTACCCAACTTCTTTTGACTTTTTGCATCAAAATTTTATTGCGCATCAAACTACAACAAGTTAAAAATTTTATGCATCAAAAAATTTTGTGCATCAAATTTTATTTTTTTGTGCATTAAAAAAACGTATGAAAACTCAAAATTAGAAAAACTTCTTTTACAAAAGTTTTATGCACCAACATACCTGATTTTGTGGAAATTTTTTGAGAACTTTTTTAAAAAAGTTTTCTTTTTATCCTTCTCGCAGATATTTGTCTTTTTATTTTAACCTTCCTATATATATATATATATATATATATCTTTGAAAAAAAGAGTTTTGAGAGTTCTTATATATGTGAAAATTGCTATATTGATTAATATATTCAGTCAAATTATAAATCTAAGCTCTTATTGTAATACTTATATGGCGTATAGAATAATGTTAACCATTTAGGTAACAGTTTCTTCATGAAAATTTTCTAAAATAAAGTTAATTTAAAGTTATTTACGTTCGAAAGTGTTACAAAAATATTACATTTAATTGTTCATTTATTAATTACAAATGAAATATTATAATATATTGATTTTGATAGACCAATCAATGATTTCACATAAAAAAAGTTGAAAGTGAATTTTATATATCGATTTTCGAAAAATAACGTTGATAAAAGGCCCCGTTTTAAAGTTTCGCTTTAGGCCTCCGAGAAGGTTGAGCCGCCCCTGCGGGGATGGGGATAAGATTGAGAAACGGGGATGGGGATAAGATTGTGTAGGTCCTTTACAAGCAAACTATGTAATCCGGGAAATCCACATGGGATCTTGTGGAATGCACATAGGCCCAAGAGCAGTAGTCAGGAAAGCAATGCGGCAAGGCTATTACTGGCCCACAATGCATGCTGATGCGAAAGAGGAAGTAGAAAAATGTGACTCATGCCAAATTCACTCCCCAATTCCAAGACTCCCCAAGACACACATGACATCCACTATTTGTGTTCTTATTGTAGCGTTTGATTGAGCCATCCACTACAAAGAAAAACAATACATAGTAAAGCCAGCTAGATCAATCACAATCAGATCCACGTTCCACAAGTTATTGCTTGTCCATATCTGCAATACTGAGATAGATGGAAAATAGTCACCTAGAAATACATACCAATTGACTACCAAAACATGCTTATAAATAGGTGGCAAATGAGCTGCAAATAAACTTTGGATGAATAAATGTTTGATAACACTGTTGATAATGAACCATTTGATCAAACCTAAATACTTATGCGTCGCAAAACAATCTCCTTCTAATCTGAAACACAGGTTAAAACAAGGATACATTTTCATCACCTGGAAAAAGTATATAGAAAGACATTGGTTAAGATCAATCAAGCAGCAAAAAGTATCTTAGGAAGTTGTCAGATTTTAAGCGCTAATTATTTAAAAACTCATATTTAAAATGGTTCTTTATGTTTGTTCTGTTAAACAGTGTTAAAACAAAATAATATAAATGAAGTCAAAATGAAAAGGTTCTGTGGGTTGAACTCGCACAAATACTTAATCTATTCAATCAAAAAACTAATTATTGTAGTTTCTGGACCCGACCCTATGATATATATTCGGGAACAAAATGTATCTGGTAACCGGCGTCATTCGGAAAAAGGCCAGCTTGCCACCTCTAATTGAGTTATTTGTTGGTAGTTTACTCACATTCTTTAACCGTACAAAAACCAATATGGCCTGAATATCAACTTAGTCAAAATTAAAATCAAATAGAAAATTAGTGATATAAGCAGGACCCGTTGGTCGTCGTCATTCTCAGCATGTGCTTAGTATGTGTTTAATTACACACACCTTTTACCTTTAAAAACAAGTTAAAATAACCAAAAACGGACTTAAAATGCCAAATATATGCTTGTTTTGCTAATTGTGTTGTGCAGGAACGGATATCTAAGAAAAGGTCAAAAAACGAAGCCAAAAGGACAAAACCGGACACGGAATGGAAAAGCATGGAAAAGACAAAGTCAAGACAAAGCCCAAGTGTGAAAAAGTCAACCAAAGTCAACCCCGACAAATCCAAAGTGAAGAAAAATAAGTTTAGGGGCCAAAATGCCAAGTCCCTAACTTATTTATATGAAGGAAAAGAACGAAATAAAAAACTACTTGCAAGGACTTAACTTGCAATACCTTTAGAACATTAGGGGGGGTGTTTTTTGCCAGTTTCCAAACGTGTATAAAACCACAAGGACTAAAAATTGCAATCACAAGTATAACCTATGAGGGACATTTTGGACAAAAAGCCAAACCCACACCACTGTTTGACTCTGTTTGTCTTCAACATTGCTTCCGCCAAAGGCTTTATAACCCCACATCTGTCTTTCACCTCGTTGACCTCCCCACTCACTCCAAACCCTTCAACTCTATAAACCCCTCCCACCACATGGTATGCCCAAGCTGGCAATCCAAAATCCCACCAATTCGATCCAATGGTTTAGAATGAGCACCTTGGGCACCTAAGACAATCCAATGGCCAGGGCTTGTTTGAGTTTCTACTCTCAAAAACAGAACACAATACGGGTTTTGTGGTCTACAAGATTGCCACACCAGGTTGAAGAAATAGAAGACAAGGGCAAGTGCAAACCTAGTATTACTAGTTGGCTTATAAAAGCCATTTGTAAGCCATTGTGGCAGATTAGTTTTAGTGTATTTTTCTTGAGATTCAGTTGTTCACGTTTTTTTTTAGGTAGTCCAACTTTTATGTACTTTTATTTTGAAGATTAATGAAAATTCAGTTTGTTTTTAATATTGTGTTCTAAGTTACTTGTACTTCTTTAAAATCATATAAGCTCTTAATATAAGCTCTTTATAATCTGTTTCCAAACTTTAATACAAGAGTTTAAGAAAAATTAAAAAAGGAAAAAGAAAAGTTACTGTTTGATCAAGCAAATGGATGAATGAGCAGTCTTGGATGGCTCATTGGTTGCTTAGTTTAGCTTATTTATAAGCTAATGGGTAGGTTTTATAGCTTATTTAGGTTGACTTTATCCTGTTTTGAGCAAGGATCAAAGGTATGCTTTCTTTTAAATTTTTAGCTTAAAAAATTACTGTACCATTGCTTATATTTTTTGCTTATTAATGACTTATTCGTTTGCTATTTGAGTTTTTTTGTGATGACTTTAAAAAGATGTCTTTTAGTTTGGTTGACCTCTTATTTTATTTACTTGCCAATTGCTTAAAACTGTCTAGTTAGCTTATTTATGTTGATTAGCTTATTAGTTTTTCAAGTGCTTATTTGTATTTGCTTTTTACTTTTTATTGCTTATTATTGCATGTTTGATAGTTGACTTCAAAAATTTGAGCTTAAATTAGTCTTTACAGTTTTAAAAATTCGTTTTTAAAATCTAAAGGGGTGTTTGGGTTAAGCCCAAAATGGGTCAAAATGTTGAGGTTATGGGTTGGTGACAATTGTCTAACTTTGGCTTAAGTCTTTAAGCTATTGTGAGTCTGTTTTTCCAAAGTTTTTAATTCCAAAAGGTGTTTTCAAAGTTTTATAAGTGTTACTTAAGACTGTTTGTGCAGGAAACGGATATCAACAAAAAAAGGACAAAAACAAAGCCAAAACGGACAAAACCGAGCACGGAATGGAAAGAGTGTGAAAAGTCAAAAAGTCAAAGTCAACCAAAAAGTCAAACCCGAGAAGTCAAAGTCAAAGCCGAAGCCAAAACCGAAGAAATATTTAATGGGCCAACCCGTACCCATCTAATGGGTCGGGACAACCCATTAAGCATTTATATCAAAGACTTATAAGACTTAAGTCTTATAAAATCCTTATACCATTTAGGCCCATAAACAAGCCTAACAAACCAATGGCCTGTTAAGACATAACAGCCATCCTACTGCTGTTAGTCTTATATCACCACAAGGACCATCCATGCAATAATAAAATACAACCTGAGGGGCCATTTCAGCCAACCCCTAACTTATCTCACCACAAGGATGATCCGTGCAATGAAACTATACAAATTCAGGGGTCATTTTTGCCAAACCCACAAACCTTCACCCCTGTTATCACTAAAACGGAAATACAAACAGAGTACCCCATTTTGGCGCCAAATTTCCAAAACAAGGTCTTCTAAATTTAATCTGTTTGGTAGTTTTAAGGCCATAAGGATTTGTTTTCTAGCTTAAAAATAAGCTAGAAAAGTGCCATTTAGGCTGTTTGGCTAACAGTTTTAGCCAAATAAGCTCATTTGCTCTTTTGAGCTTATGGCTTATTGAATTTGCTTATTTTGTGTTCCATATTGCTTATTAAGTTAGGATTCAAGTCTTTTTAGCTTAGTTAGTTTATTTAGAGCTTATTAGTATAATTAGTTTAGAATTTTTTTTAGTTTAGAAGCCTTTTAGCACTTCTGTCATTTAAGCTCAGTTTAAGTCCATTAAATTTGCTTATTTTTGTTTCAAATTGCTTTTTAGGAATAGCTTATCATCTGTCTTAGCTTATTTCCCTTGTTGCTTTGCTTATTTATGCCTAAAAATGCTTAACAGTTTAGGCCCCAAGTCTTTTTAGTTTACAAGCATTCTGTCACTTTTTAGAAGCTTATTCTGTGCTTATTTTTAAGTTAAAAAATGTGTTTTTTTTAAAGTTGTATATTTTTGCTTATATTAAGCTTTTCCAAAAAGAAAAGTTTCAAAAAGTAAAAACGGGGAAATTGGGAAGTTGAGGGTGAGCAAGGCTCGAACCCTCAACCTCAACCAACCTCTACCCGTTTCACACACACTCTTTACCGCTGCGCCCTTGGGACTTTTTCGTTATAAGTCCCAAGTGGTTTGTATTTAAGGGCTTTTTAGCCCTTAAGCTTTTCAGCAGTTTTTGGCTTATTTACGGCTTATTTATAAGCTGTTTGTCCAAGTTTGTATTTTTCCTAGGTTCTTCATAGCTTAAAGTATTTTCTTGCATTTTTTTAGATTTTTCCAATTTCGTTTAGTATTTTTTTATAATTAATTTAGATAAAATCCGTTTTTAATTCATAATAAATAAAATAAAAGTCAAAAAAATCTAATTCTTTTTTAGAAAATTTTCTTTTATCAAATAGGACTGTAGAAAATTAGATTTGCTTTCGTAGGGGTAAAATTTTAGATTTTGAATTTTTAAAGAACGGGATTGAATCCCGTTAACGTTTTTCGTGTTTTCAAGCTTAAATTGCTTTCGTTTTTGGTTTAGTTTTATTTGCTCTTATATTTTAGTCACTTAGGATTTATAAAAAGTAAAAAAAATCACTTTAGGATTAAATTTTGATAATTTAGGGTTTTAAGTCGCGTTTTTAGTATTCCCGTTATCATTGCTAGTTTAAATCATTAATTGCTTTCGTTCTTAGCTTGCTTTAATTGCATTTTCCCGTAGAATTAGAAAACCAATCCAAATCTTGTTGAATTCAAACATCAAATATCAAACTGACTCTCGACTTTCCATTACATTCCTCGTTGGGACAAACGACCCGGGAATATCATATACTACTCGGATTTCATTGATTTTCTTTCTCTGAACCTTTTCAAGGGTCACTTGATTTGATTTGGTTAATATAAGTAGTAATATTATATATTATTATTTATACATAAAGCAAGAAATCAATTTTTGGCGCCGTTGCCGGGGAGGAGTGTAAGACGATTGTCGTTTCCGACGTTTGACAATTAGTGCTTTGAAGATCCTTCCTTGTGGAGTTATTTTCTTTATAAAAATACAAAAATATTTTTCATTTTCTTTTAGTATATATATAAGACAAGAAAAAAAATCTAAAACATAAAAAAATTGTCCTTATATATCAATAAAATGAATCAATCATATAATACTCTCAACTTTGAGTATTATCATTAATAAGTTCCCAAACAAAAGATTCAAAAACTTACCTTTTGTGTCACTTACGAGATACGGCTCACCTTTGAAAGTTAAACAAACTATAAGAGGGGTATAAGGCGGGTTGTTCCGAGGAACTACAACCCTAAAGGAGAAGGATTTTAAAAGCTTCGCGCTTTCTCGCTCCTCCGCTCCTTTATGCGTTTTTCTTTTAAAGAGCTACCGTGAAGCTTGTTGATTATTAGGTTTAAGTTGTCTTATCTCGTTGTCCGTTATTAAAATAAATCTTTGAAAAAATTGTTGAAAAACCAAAAACAAAAAAATAAAAAAAAAAATTAGTGTAAATTTTCTTTTTTAGTGTATGCACACTCGTTCCCAATCTCGTAATCTTCATCATCAACAACACCAGGCCCCACCACCTGTTGTTGAACCATTTAATCTTGAAGAACCAATTGAAAATCCAGCTCCTCCCCTAGCTCCGATGGATGATACCCAGACTATGGCTCAATTGCTCGAAGCACCCACCGCGGGTTACGAGGATGCCATCGTTGTGCCCGAAATCACCGCGGACAACTTTGAGCTTAAGCACGGTCTGCTTAACCTCGTTCAAAACAAGCAATTCTTTGGACATGACAAAGAAGATCCTCATGCCCACATCCGATATTTCAACAAGATCACTTCTACGATGAAGTTCCCGAACATCCCGAGTACGTCGGTAAAACTTATGCTTTTCCCATTTTCCCTCCAGGGGGCTGCCCGGATTTGGCTTGAGAAAGAACCTCCTCGATCGATTCAAACATGGGATGATCTTGTTTCGAAATTCATCAACAAATTTTTCCCTCCGTCTAAAACAACCAATCTTCGAAATGAAATCACGAGATTTCAACAAAGATTTGATGAGACGTTTTATGAAGCATGGGACCGATTTAACGATCTTCTTCGGGCATGTCCACATCATGGATTTTCAGAATTGCATCAACTCGATACATTCTATAATGCCTTGAACTCTAACGATCAAGATTCGTTAAATTCCGCCGCGGGTGGCAACTTTTTGGATAAAATGCCTCGTGATTGCCTAAGAATCATTGAAAGCAAATCCAAAGTTCGTAATTCACGTAACAAACCGGTTGTTGCCAAAGTGAGTTCGAGCACTTCCACCCCCGGAATCTCTTCCGAGGTTGCTGAGTTGAAAGATATGGTGAAAGCTTTACTTCTTGATAAGAAAAATCAATCTCCCGCTCCTACTCCCGTCATCCCGCTCCTACTCCCTAAAAGCGGTGAGGAAAGTTGTGTTACTTTGTCTGGGTGCTCCATATCCTACCAAACTGTCCTGCCACCACTGACAATGTTTTAACGAGATTAATATTCAGAATAATGTCTCTCAATTCAGCACAGCTAACTACTACAACCACGGAAACACCGGTTATCGAGCCCCACGATTTCATCAATCGACCTCCGAAACCAAGTTTTCCCCCCCGTTCAACAACAACATACTGTGCATATCAAGGAACAATCCGAAATCGTTACAACCAAAATCGGGGGAATTTCAATCAAGCTCCAGCTTACCAACCCCCGGTTCATCAAGGTCAAATCTATCGACCTCGGGTTGTTCAACCTACTGCTTATCAAGCTCCCGCCTATCAAGCTCCAGCCTACCAAATCCAAGGTGTATCGAAAGAGAGATTTTCCAAGCTACGTAAAGGCCTAATGATGCTGTGATTGAGGAACATGCAAACTCAAGGTCCGAAAACATGCAAAATCATTGACACAATCTCACGACTATAGCTTTCCAATTTATTTCTCACTCCAATACCCCCGCCTCTACTTCTGAAGAACCTCTCCCTAGTAACACTGTTACCTAAACCAAGGAGATTAAAGGTATTACCTACTACGAAAGTGGTGTAGCTTACCAGTGGACCCACGATTTCGAAACTACTAATCCTCGCCTAAAGTATAGAGACGTGAGACCGAGGTCACAAAGACACGATCTTCCACAAATAACGGAAAGCACCGCAGACGTCCAACCTCCGGATTCCTCCCTTTTGTCTATCATGAATCAATCTCCTAGCTCGTAAAATGCTCCAGTTATTGCTTCAAGTGCCTAACCAAAAAACATCAATTCCATTTCCTTCAAGAAGAAATGATGAATTGACTTCGCGAAAAAGCTAACGACCAAATTAGAAATTCTGATCTAGCGAAAACTTTAGAGAATTTGAGTTACGAAATTAGCTATTCTTACGGATGCCTTGATCGTATGCCAAAATTCGCCTTCGACTCTAAAACCTTAATCGGAAACAAAGAAATTTGATGTGAAATGCTGAACTACCATTGATCGTCGAGAATTGCTCCCGTCATACCTAAACAGTTACCGAAAAAATATGGAGACCCTGGCCGATTTCTTATTCCATGTGAATTTTCTAGGATTAATACATGCAACGCCTTGGCCGATCTTGGCACAAGCATTAATCTTATGCCATATTCCGTATGGAAAAATCTCTCTCTTCCCGAACTAACCCCGACTTACATGACGCTAGAGCTAGCAGACCATTCGATCTCTGAACTGATCGGTATCGCTGAAGACGTCATGTAACGGTGGGAAAGTTCCAATTTCTAGCAGATTTCGTGGTCGTTACGTTCGATTTAAGCCAGACCCTCAGTACCTTAAATTCTCGGAGGAAAGTTTCTTAAAGACCAGTCGTGCATTGAAATATGGTATACGAGGGCGTAATAACCCTAATCATGTTGGTAAGAGGCCAATAACCATTAATCTGGACCAAACTTCGAGATACACGGCTAATTACAATCTAAAGACGGCCAAACCGAATTGACGTCATTGATATGGCTTGTGAAAATACTCTCAAGAAAGTTCTTGGGTTTCTCAAATGTAATCTTCGAGTGGCATCCCACTCCTTACTATGATCCAATCGATCCTACTTCATCTCTCCGACATTAACTCCATTTGGGGACTACTGATATTCATCCTTTTCGAAGAAGCAGACTCTTTCTTCTATAGAGGATGATCCAACTTCATTCGTGAAGTTGATCCAACATATTATAACCCTGATGGGACATTCTTCTCCACGAGACAATTCTTAATAGTGATCCAAATCAACCACCACCTCCCATGTCAAGGAAATTATTTTCCAGAAACTCGAAAAGATCTTAAAATTTGTGAAGCAAACAATGAAAATTCTTCAGTTAATGAGCCCCCTGAGGTTGAACTCAAGGACTTGCCACCTCATTTAGAATATGCATTTCTGGACCGGTAAACACAAGTTACCACGCATAATAGCAAAGATTCAAAGAATCGAGGAAAAGCCGCTCTAATCGAAGGTTCTAAAGTCCATCAAGAGTCCATCGCTTGAAACTCTCCACAATAAAAGGGTATCTGAGACCCAGAGTTTGTACCCACAAAATCTCATAAAATGAAGAGACTAAAACTATCGACCAACATTCAAGCAACAATGGCGGGTATAACCGAAAATCCAAGACGTCATCAAAAAAGAGGTTGAAAACTTCTTGACGCCGTTTAATTTAACCGATCCTCTACAAGCCATGGGTAAGCCCGGTGTACTGTGTACCGAAAAAGGGTGGCATGACCGTCGTAAAAAATGATGAAAATGATTTAATATCGACCCGATTGGTCACAGGGTGGAGAGTGTACATTGACTATAGAAAGTTGAATGAGGCTACCCGAAAGGACCACTTTCGATGCCTTTTTGGGTTATTTCCAGATTCCCATAGACCCGAAGGACCAAGAAAAGACAACCTTTACTTGCCCATACAGAACGTTTGCCTATCGGCCTGCGCATTGCCTTTTAGGCAAATGCAATGCACCTGGCACGTTCCAACGATGTATGATGGCAATCTTCCACGACATGATCGAAAAAACAATGGAAGTGTTTATGGATGACTTTTCAGTCTTCGGGGATTCTTTCTCTACATGCCTATCCCATTTGGACAAAATGTTAAAACGGTGTAAAGATACCAATTTGGTCCTAAACTAGGAGAAAAGCCATTTTATGGTGAAGGAAGGCATTGTTCTTGGACATAAAATCTCTAAGTCAAGAATTGAGGTCGACCGAGCTAAAGTTGACGTTATCGCCAAGCTTCCTCACGTGACTACTGTGAAAGGTGTCCGAAGTTTTCTTGGGCATGCCGGTTTTTACCGACGGTTCATACAAGACTTCTCAAAAATATCCCGCCCAATGACTCACCTGCTTGAAAAAGAGACTCCATTTTTCTTCTCAAAAGAGTGTATCGAATCCTTTAATACACTTAAAAGAAAATTTGATGACCAAGCTCTAATTTGATGGATCCCAAGACTGAGGACTTGCCCTTCGATGACTCATGTGGTGATGCAAAGCGTATATTTCATTAGTCAGTCCTAGGGCAACGAAAAAACAAGCATTTACAACCAATTCACTATGCCAACAAAACAATGACCGAAGCTCAAGCACATTACACTACAACTGAAAAAGAATTGCTTGTCGTAGTGTACGCGTTTGAAAAATTTCGGTCATATATCGTTTTGTCCAAGAGCATAGTGTATACTGACCATTCTGCTATAAAGTAATCATCTTCAACAAAAAAAGGAGCTAAGCCCAAGACTGATGCGGTGGATCCTTTTGCTCCAAGAATTCGATGTTATCATCCGAGACAAAAAAGGAGCAGAGAATCTAGCCGCCGATCATCTTTCCAGACTTGAGAACCCTCATCAAGATAAACACGAGAACAAGGAAATCACGAACACGGAAACTTTCCTCTCGAAACTCTTGGATCGTTGCTCTTCCATGATGATAGTACCAAACCATGATTTGCAATTTTACAAACTGCAATGCAGGGGAAATTTCATTGTCAAGGGAATGTCATCTCCAACAGAAGAAAAAAAAAAACAATTTTTCAAGATGTCAAAACACACTTCAGGGATGACCCCTTCTTGTTCAAAATCTGTGCGGATCAAATGATCCGGCGGTGTGTGCACGGCAAAGAAGCTCTCGACATTCTCGAAGAGCTCACTGCCACAATGACCCGCCGGGAGGACATCACGGTGGTAAATTCTCACACACCCGGAACCAAAAAGGTCTTTGAATGTCCGATTCTTTGGCCATCAATATACACAAGATTGCCCACAAGTTGGTAAAAATTGCGACTCGTGCCAACGACAAGGAAAAATTTCACAAAGGGATGAGATGCCTCAAAATTCCATCCAAGTTTGTGAAATCTTTGACGTTTGGGGCATAGACTTCATGGGACCGTTCCCATCATCAAAAGGAAACAAATACATACTTGTGGCTGTCGATTACCTGTCAAAATGGGTTGAAGCAAAGGCGCTCCCCACCAACGACGCCCGAGTAGTTTGCAAATTTCTTAAATCTCTCTTTGCCAGATTCGGTGCCCCTCGTGCCATCATCAGTGATCGTGGAACACATTTTTGCAATGACCAGTTTGCAAAGGTCATGCTTAAATATGGAGTCACTCATCGTCTCTCCACCGCGTATCACCCACAGACAAGTGGGCAGGTTGAAGTATCGAATCGTGGTTTAAAAAGAATTCTTGAAAGGACAGTGGGCGAAAATCGTGCCTCTTGGTCGGACAAACTGGATGACGCTCTCTGGGCCTTCCGTACAGCGTACAAAACACCCATCGGGTGCACTCCGTACAAGCTTGTATATGGAAAGGCATGTCATCTGCCGATTGAGTTGGAGCACAAAGCTTACTGGGCCCTTAAACATGCAAACTTTGATCTCAAAACCGCGGGTGATCAACGCAAAGTTCAACTCAATGAATTAAGTGAACTGCGTGATCAAGCCTATGAAAATTCTTTGATTTACAAAGAGAAAACTAAGAGGATTCATGACGCAAAGATCAAAAACCGCGTTTTCAACGTCGGTGATCAAGTCCTCCTCTTTAACTCAAGATTGAAAATTTTCTCCGGCAAGTTGAAGTCCCGCTGGTCAGGACCATTTACCATTGTTCAAGTCTTTCCGTATGGCACCGTTGAGTTATCCCAAAACTCCGGGCCAAACTTCAAAGTAAATGGTCATCGTCTCAAGCACTACTTTGGAGGTGATATCCCTGCTATGGATATCCCGGACCTCCAAACCTTCCCTAAGGACAACTAAATTCAGGGAATTGGGTCAAGCTTAGTGACCCTAAACAAGCGCTTCGTGGGAGGCACCCCATGCTTATCCTAGTTTATCCGTAGTAGTATGCTAGCTTAGTAATAAATAAGTGTTTAGTTGTTGTGAGGAGGCTTGCCTCTACCTTTTCCATGTTTTGTGTTTTGTGCTGTATTGTCCAGGATGTCCCAGATTTTTGAAGCCTCTCGTGCTCGTGGTATTTGTCCTTCGATCATAAGAGCTTCACAATCCTCAACTTCATTTGGGAATCCCGATATCCTAATCTTATCGACTAACGTTTATCTTTAAGCATAATTCATAAACGGCTTAGGATTTACGTAGAGACCCTTCGTAAAACATTGAGGACAATGTTTCATTCTAGTATGGGAGGGGGATCTTCGATTTGATTGTGCCTACAGCCGTTGTTTCTCACGTGTTGTTTCTCACGTAATCTCGTTTTTACCACCAAAATTTCAAAAAAATGAAAAAATTTAAAAATTTTCAAAAATAAAATAAGTGTTTTGTCACAATTTTGACTTTCCTGCTGGGTAGAATAAGAGTAAATTTTGACTCGATCGAGCGTGTTGAGCTCTAGCTTGTTCCTTAACTTTTAGACTAAGCGTTCGCGAATATTCGCGAAGAACGAAAAATGATAGTGTTAAGTATGAGTTGGATGCTAAACAAGGATTATTTGGAAATCTTAAGAGCTCATGTGTGTAATTTGTCGCTTTTTCTCCCATAAGATTCTAACCTGATTAATATACGTGCTACTTTTGGAAATTAAACTTAAATCAATAATTTTTATGTAGTATATAGCAAAAACTTTAGACTTAGTTCAAATTTATACTTGAATTTTTCAAAAAGACGTTTTCCCAATATAAAAAAAATGATGAAAAATGCAAAAATATAATAAATATAAACTGTGGGTTGATAAAAGTTTGCTGTATCTTGCCGGCTCACAACCGATGTTACAGCCTTCTAAAGAAAACCCATAGTAAGAATAATTATCCGAGACTGATAAAAGTTTGCTGCATCTTGCCGGCTCACAACCGATGTTGCAGCCTTCTAAAAGGTCGAGGGTTACAAATTGCATAAATGGTTAATATTAAGTGTGAATAAAAGATCTCTTTTTGTTAAATTCAAATATGCTTTTTAACTTTGGCTTATATATTTTTTAAAGCTAAGTGCAATACGGAAAAACCTGATAATTTTATGAAACCTAAGGTCCGTGAGTCCCGATACTAGTCTCTGTGGGGTGTCAAAAGCCTGGTCACTTAACCGCAAGGTTGGGGATTGCCGAGACGAAAGTCGCTACATGGGATGATCTCGCCTTCAAACTCATTATTCTCGGGTGGAACGTGAAACATAGAATGTTGCAAAACGTTGATCCATGGTTGAAATTCAAAATAGCACATACACCTAAGATATAAATTGTCGGGAGTGAAAAGTTTACAAATTGCAAATATGAGTAGTGTTAGCAACTTTACTCATAATTAACGGTGATTTCATTTTTAAGCTTGGTTTGGAATAGGTGAAAAGTCGGGAACGATGAATTTATCCTTTTTGGGGCATTCTCGGATCGAAATGCATCTTGTTCTATGATCCCTTAAAGTTATTAAATAACGAAAGTCAAAACATTCTAGTTAGTTAATATGAAAAATGAAAAATACAAAAAGATGTGTAGGAATAGGTGTATATATAAAAAAAATGGTAAAGACGGGGATTTTTCAAAACTTATGAGTCTTTAACTTTCTCGATGAACACTTAGCTACTTTTCCAAGTTATTAGTCGAGGGTGATTGAGATTCTTAGGTTTCTAAATGCTTACTTCATAGCATTGCGTGAGGACACGACAATACCTTAGTATGGGGGATTTTGGTATGTGTTTAATTACACACACCTTTTACCTTTAAAAACAAGTTAAAATAACAAAAAACGGACTTAAAATGCCAAATATATGTTTGTTTTGCTAATTGTGTTGTGCAGGAACGGATATCTAAGAAAAGGTCAAAAAACGAAGCCAAAAGGACAAAACCGGACACGGAATGGAAAAGCATGGAAAAGACAAAGTCAAGACAAAGTCAAGACAAAGCCCAAGTGTGAAAAAGTCAACCAAAGTCAACCCCGACAAATCCAAAGTGAAGAAAAATAAGTTTAGGGGCCAAAATGCCAAGTCCCTAACTTATTTAATGAAGGAAAAGAAGAAAAAAAATACTTGCAAGGACTTAACTTGCAATACCCTTTATAACATTCGGGGGGTGTTTTTGCCAAGTTTCCAAACTTGTATAAACACAAGGACTAAAATAGCAATGACAAGTATAACCATGAGGGACCATTTTTGACAAAAAGCCCAAACCCTCACCCCCGTTTGAAACACTGTTTGTCTTCTACATTGCTTTCCCGCCAAAGCTTATAACCCCACATCCTGTCCCTTTCCACCTCGTTGACCTCCCCACATCACTCCAAACCCTTCACTCTCATAAACCCCACCCCCCACATGGGTATGCCAAGCTGGCAATCCAAAAACCCACAATTCGATCAATGGTTTAGATTTGAGACCTTGGGCACCAAGACAATCCAATGGCCAGGACTTGTTTGAGTTTCTACTCTCACAACAAACACAATACGGGTTTTGTGTCTACAAAGAAGCACACCAGTGAAGAAAAAGAAGACAAGGGCAAGTGCAAACCCTAGATTAGTTGGCTATAAAAGCCTTTGTAAGCCATTGTGGCCAGAGTAGTTTTAGTGTAATTTTCTTTGAGTTCAGTTTTTAAGTTTTTTTTAGGTAGTCCAACTTTTATGTACTTTTATTTTGAAGATTAATGAAAATTCAGTTTGTTTTTAATATTGTGTTCTAAGTTACTTGTACTTCTTTAAAATCATATAAGCTCTTAATATAAGCTCTTTATAATCTGTTTCCAAACTTTAATACAAGAGTTTAAGAAAAATTAAAAAAGGAAAAAGAAAAGTTACTGTTTGATCAAGCAAAATGATTGAATGAGCAGTCTTGGATGGCTCATTGGTTGCTTAGTTTTAGCTATTTAAAAGCTATTGGGTAGGTTTTTTTAGAGCTGTATTTATGTTGACTTTATCCTGTTTTGAGCAAGGATCAAAGGTATGCTTTCTCTTTAAATTTTTGCTTAAAAATTACTGTAGCATTGCTTATTTTTAGCTTATTAATGACTTTTTGTGCTTATTTGTGTTTAGTTATGCTTATAAGTGCCTATTAGTTGCTCTAGTTTCATTTACTCACCATTTGCTTAAAACTGCTTAGTATAGCTTATTTCTGTTATTAGCTTATTAGCTTTTTCAAGTGCTTATTTGTCTTTGCTTTTTGCTTTTTATTGTTTAATATTGCATGATTAGTAGTTGTCTTTAAAATTTTGAGCTTAAATTAGTCTTTACAGTTTTAAAAATTCGTTTTTAAAATCTAAAGGGGTGTTTGGGTTAAGCCCAAAATGGGTCAAAAATGCAAGGTTATGGGTTGATGTCACTTGGCTAACTTTGGCTTAAGTCTTTAAGCCCTTTTAAGTCTGTTTTTCCAAAGTTTTTAATTCCAAAAGGTGTTTTTCAAAGTTTTATAAGTGTTCCTTAAGACTGTTAGTTTTTGAAAAAGGTACAAGAGCTTATTTGGATAAGCTCTTGTATGTTTGAGTCTTAGCTTCAAAGTGTGTCATTTGTCAGTGTCTAAACAAGTTTTCAAATAGTAGTTGAATCATTTGTTTACTTTAAGTGTCAAAAACTGCCAAATATTTGGTTGTCACTTTTAAAAAGAAAAAGCCTTTTTTTCTCAGAACTAAAATCAATCAGGTTTAATTAGTTTTAGCAAATGGTGGAATGTTGAGATTAAACTTTCAAGAGCCACTTTTTATCTGTTTACCATTTATTTTTCATTTAGAGCTTATTTGACAGCTTATTTCAAGCTGTCAAATTAAGCCCCTATTTTTTTAGTAAATTTGCCCTGGTGCAAAAGCTTGTTTTCAAACCTATTTTTTTAACTTATGTGTGTTCATTAGTTTAAGTCTTTTGCTTTTCTAAAAAGCCAATAAGCTCCTTTACTAAGCCCTAGCTTTTCAGACCTTAAGTCATCCTCTAGGTAGCTTAAAATTAAGCTCAAAGTAGGCTCTTTGACTGTTTTCATCTAGTTTATGTGTAGTAAATTGCTTATTTTCTTTTTCTAGCTTATTAGGAGCTTATTAGTTATAGCTTTTTATTCTCTTTTACTTATTTAGCTTGGTTTTCTGTTTGTCTTAGCTTATTAGTCCTTTCCTCTTGCTTATTGTGTGCTAACAGCCAAGAAAAAGCCAACATGTGCCCTTAAGCTTATTTAAGCTTTCTGTCTAGTTTAGCCATTTTTAGCTTATTTAGTTGCTAGATTTTAACTCATAGGTGCTTATTTAGGTTAGGTTAGAAATCCCTTTAAGCTTATTTGTTCAAATTCTAGCTTATTAGTCCAAAAAGTCAAAAAGGAAAAGCCACTTTTGCCTTAAAGCTTATTTAAGCTACTGCCCAACAAAAAGCCCTTTTTAGCTTATTTTTAGCTTTTCTCAAATAGTCATAGTTATGAAAAATGATAAGCTCAATGTGTTTAACAAGTTTGTTTAAAAAGTTTTTGTAAAAAAAAGGGGAGATAAGGGGAAACCCGGGTGAGCAAGACTCGAACCCGGGCCTCTACCCTCAATACACCCCTTTTATAACACACTCCCTTACCGCTGTGCCCTTGGGTCTTTTCTGTTAGACCCTTGGGCACTTGGATATATAAGGGAGTTTTACCCCTTTTAGCTATATGCTTTTCCCAGCTTATTTCGAGCTTATTTATAAGCTCAATCTCGGGTTTCTTATTTTTCTTAGGATAGTTTTAGTGCAAAGTATTTTAGGTAATTTTTTCAGAATTTTTAAAAATAGTTTAGTATTTTTTATAATTTAATTTCGTTAAAAGTTTTAAAAATTCATAAAAAATACAAAAATTATCAAAAAAATATTTTTCCTTTTTAGAAAATTTTCTTTAGTCATATTTTACGTAGTAAAAATAGAAAAAATTTCGTAGGGGTATTTTTGTAAACTTTTTATTTTTAAAGAACGGGTCTCGGGTACGGAACTTGACCTTGACACTTTTTTGGGTCAACACCTCAGTTTTTAGTCTAGTCTATTTTTCATTCTCATCCTTAGTTCCCTAAGTAGTTTAGAAGTAAAAATTCTTTTGTAGGGTTAATTTTGAAGATTTTAGGTTTTTGACCCCTTGTTTGGGATTCCTGTTCTCGTTTTTCAGCTTAATTTCATAATTTTTAGGTTTTTCTCAATCGTTTTTGTTTGTTATTGATTAATTTAGCTTTCTACTCTCTCAAATCATCAATCTCATTCAAACTCCAATTTTCCGACTGTATCGATTCTCCAGCACAGCCTCGTTGGGGATAAACGACCCGGGGATATTCTATACTACTCCTCGGTTTCATTGATTGTGTTTTTAGATTATACTTACTATATATATTTTATATTCTATTATATATTATATATATTTTAAGGTGTAGTTTACCAAACAATCAGTGCTACACCAAGTAACATCCAACCTTCGACATTATCCGGATTCTTTAAACTTCTGCCACTAAAGCAAGATCTGTTTCACTTAAAAGCCCTTTATGGAATAGTTCCTGACCTTCTCTCATGGGATCAGGAAGCCCGACATATGGATTCAAATAAAAAGACTCATAAACTCCTCTTGAACTATCAGCTTTCTGCTTCATAACAGTTGCTCATTTAAATACCTATTCATAAACTACCATAAAACAAAATATTATACAAAGGATAACCATTAATTTTGTTCTATTGTCCATTCACAGAAAAGTAATATAAACAATAAATAAAGACAAGAATAATATGCCATAAAAAACTATACTAACAACTGAAATACCCTTTTTTGAATATGTGGGGATTTGTTAAATTACCTCACTACAAAAGGACAAAACCCCTCTCCCCCTGCGCGCTTTTTCCCCTGCGACATACTGTCCCGCTGATAAAGACGCTAAAAAAAAAAAAAAAAAAGAAAAAAAAAAATAAAAAAAAAAAAAAAAAAAAAAAAAAAAAAAAAAAGTAAAAAAAAAAAAAAAAAAAAAAAAAAAAAAAAAAAAAAAAAAAATAATAAAAAAAAAAAAAATAAAAAAAAAAACCAAAAAAGCAACCCCCCGTGAAGCCATCGCTCCCCAAAAACCCATTATAAAAAAAAAACACAACTAACCAAAAACCCCAAAAAAACACGACGTTGCATTTTTTCTCGATGAATCTTACGTCAAATGTTAACAACATTTAATATTCCCCAGCACATGTCGCTGGGAATATTTTCATGAAATTTAATAAATAAATTCATCATCGAAAATCTAACTGGAAATTAACCCCGCCAGATTTTTTTCCCCACGACATGTCGCTGGGGATACATTTGTTCAGTGTAATTGCGAAATTATACCAGTAATTCTGTAAGCGGTGTTAAACTGTACAAGTTTCCCCAGCGACATTTCGCTGGGGAAAATTAACAGGCTTATTTATTAGGCTGGCCCGTTTATAAGTTAACATATTTTCGGGTTTGGGCTTAGTTTCCCCAGCAACATGTCGCTGGGGATATGAGTTTGACTTTTAAACAAACTACGTTTTTAGGCTATTTTGGGTCCAATATTCTACATACTAACTAAATTTACTTCAAAGTTAACTGAATTTTACTCCTAGCTACTGCTATATGTAATCACAATACACGGAATCATAACCGAAGTTCGACCCACCAAGAGACGGGGGTCTATGTCATGTTTTGACACAACAGTAGGATGCGTTACCATTGGGTATAGTTACGAATCATAACAAAGTCGAAACATGATCACTAGTGATCCAACTACAATATTATACTCACGATGAAGTTTGTTTTTCTTCTTATAAACAACCTTTTTGCCACACTCGTTAAAACGTGTTGTCCTTAAGGTTTACGATTATGTACAACACGGTTTCTTGGTCCAGTTGCTACCTGAAAGTTGACGACCCACTGTTGAACCTATAATGCTTATACGTCTCTTGCTTACATTGCATTTAATTATTTTCATCATTAACCTATCTCATGACGTTGAACCTACAATGTTGAACCCTAACTCATACATTGAACCTACAATGTTGAAGATTATGTAGCCCATCGAAAGAGTATTTGCCGGTGTTGTTCGACCCACCAAGAGACGGGTCTATGTCATGTTTGACAACAAAGGGGATGCGTACCATTGGGTAGTTACGAATCATAACCGAAGTCCAAAACATGATCACTAGGATCCAACTTCAATATTATCTCACGATGATGTTGTTTCTTATCATAAGATGGGCTTTGAAATATGGAAATATGCGTGTTAGCTTCTAATCAATCAACTAGTCATACATTGATAACATTAATGTGTAACCAAACTCATACATTGAACCTATAAGTGTTAGGGTTCAACATATAAGTTACAATTAATGAGTTAGGGTACACATTATAGTTCCTTTGTATGAGCAAGGGTTTCAACATTATAGGTTTCAACGTATGAGTTAGGTTCAACATAAAGGACGCCTACGAGTTACGGTCAAACATTGTAGGTTCAAGATGAGTTAGGGTCAACATCATCGTGAGATAATTTGAAGTTGATCCTAGTGACATGTTTTCGACTTCTGTTATGATTCGTAAAACATAGAAATACCCAAAGGTACGCATCCCCTTTGTTTGTCCAACATACATTATACCCATTATCTTGGTAGTTCCGAACTCACACCGGCAAATATCTCTTTCGATGGGCTACATAATCATCAAAAATCATGGCTTTACATTGAACCTCTAAGTGTAAACCCTACCTTTATACGTTGAACCTCAAATGTGTAACCTAAGCACATACATTAAACCTCTAATGGTGTAAACCCTAACTCATACATTAAACCTCTAATGGTGTAACCCTAGCTCATAACATATGAACCTTTAATGTGAAAACCCTAACACATACATTGAACCTCTAAATGTGTAACCCCTAACTCATACAATGAACCTCTAATGTGTAACCCTAGCACAATATTGAACTCTAATGTGTAACCCTACCTTAACGTTGAACCTTAATTGTAACCTAACTCGTACGGTGAACCGAGAAAACAAAACCGACTGAACCGGATGACTCAATCCGAATGAACCGAGAAACCATATCATTATATAAACAATAATAAAAAAAATAGTTATTATTTATAAGATACATAATTATAAAAAACTATTATTATTTATATTTAAAAATGTATACAATTAACATAATTTTTAATAAGATGAACCCATTCCCCAGACATGTCGCTGGGATAATATTCACATCGACTGGGGAAAGTTTTCGTTAGCCCTCCATAATTTTTCAATAACGCGCCTTTTTGCAAAACGACAAAATGAAAAGTTTCCCAGCGACATGTCGCTGGGGATTGTCGTTGACGAAGTCAAAGTTATTAAACAATTCGCCAGCGACATGATCGATTGTTGATTGTTCTGGGGAAAAAACCTTATCATAAACAGGTCTGCTTTTCTCACAGATACCAAAACCGATTAAAACGACAAAAAAAACATCTCTTGAACGATTTTTTATCATCAAAAAACCACCACCACACACCACTGCAAATCGGCCACCAATCACCACCACCTACACCACTCATCGCTACCATCACCACCACCACGCCGTGGCATAACCCACCACAACACAAGCACCCCTCATCTAAAATATTAATTCTTTTTCTCTTAATCCTCTAAATATTTAATTCTGGTATTTGTGGAGTAGCGTGACGAACAGCCGGGGATTTTTTTTTGGCGGACAGCGTGGTGTTTTTATGCGGGCTAGTTTGGCGTATATTTGGCGGGGCAAGCGTGGGTTTAATTTGGGCGGGGGCAAACGGGTTTAATAAGGTGGTGCTTTGTTTTTTCATACTTTAGGTATCCCCGAAGCGACAGTCCTGGGGATGTAAAAACATATTTAATTTTTTGTAACCATAATTTATGTTGCCGGGCAGCGGGTTTAATAACTTGGGATCTGTAAAAAAAAAACTTTTATTATTGTTTTTAGATATTAGAGATTTTAAATTCGGAAATCCCCGTCTGAATTGAATCATCCTATAGAAAACCCGACCGAAATTAATTATTAGACATTAATTTCGGAAAGTCCCTAGTGTTTGGGGATTGCTTTTTATATGTTTTGTCCTCAATTAGGATATGAATGGCGTATAATTTGGTTTAACTATTTGGAGATGATTTTCGGACAGTGTTTCTCCCTTTACTCCTACGAATATGTCTTTAAACATAATTTGGGAGTTGAGGGGAAATGCTGCCAAAAATTTTCATCGAAATAGTAAAATCGTTATACTCATTTCATAATATGAGACAATCATTAAAAGATGAGGTTAGATTGCCTTCCATAGTTGCACTAGGTGAACAAAAACATACTAGGATTGCTTCCATAGTTGGCATTCCATGTAATAACTAAATGTATAGATAAAACGCAGGTATGGTATTCGCTGATAAGAGTTGGTTAGAAAAACCGCGTGGTTCCCGAGAATTTTATGACGGTGTCCAAAAATTCGTCGCTCATTGCACGCCGTTAGTGAATAGTGCGGGGAAAATTAGATGTCCATGCAAAAGATGTCGAAATATATTATTCTCCCACCTTCTACTAGTGGGAATGACTTGGATAATGTCACCTTCTATATAGTTTTGCATATAGATGGTGAATCAACGGAGGTTGGACGCACCCGCCAGATATCATTGATGTTCCTGGCAAAGACGATGAAATTAGCGATGATGAAGAACCCACCCGTTCCTCATGATTTAGCAGATTCTGATGTTGAAGACCTCATCAATGATGATGATGGTGTTGAGAAAGTTTATTCTAGTGAAGAAGAAGATTAACCTTTGTGTTTGTAACTTGCAAAATACACTTATATATTTGAATGAATGAATGAATAAATGAAATGGGTTGGATTGTTTAAAGTGGTAAATTAGATGGTATTGGAATTTGTTGCATGCTTGTATTATTTTGTTCATGAATTTCTACATGTTATGCTAATTGTACTTGTACAGATGGCTGATGTTGCACGAGCACATGGCGGGGACGGTGGTGGTGAGGATCCTTCACGTCCACCTCCTACATCATTCGGTTGCGCGGGTTGCTTCATCAACCGAGGTAAGAATTTCTGGATTATTGTAATACAAGCATAAATTTGATACATATATTGAACTTGCTTGCCTTGAACTTTTATGACTTTATCACTCACTTGATTTTGCAGGAAAAGGAAAGCGAAAGCCCAATTTGGGCGGCGTGAAAGCCGGCAGGAAGACCCGGGAAAGGACCCGGAACCAAGTATTAAAGGATGCGGTGGCCGCTAATAAAGGCCGGCCCATCGAGATCGGGTTCGAAGACCGTGCCTCTTAGTCGGACAAACTGGATGACGCTCTCTGGGCCTTCCGTACAGCGTACAAAACACCCATCGGGTGCACTCCGTACAAGCTTGTATATGGAAAGGCATGTCATCTGCCGATTGAGTTAGAGCACAAAGCTTACTAGGCCCTTAAACATGCAAACTTTGATATCAAAACCGCGGGTGATCAACGCAAAGTTCAACTCAATAAATTAAGTGAACTGCGTGATCAAGCCTATGAAAAAACTTTTGATCAACAAAGAGAAAACTAGAGGATTCATACGCAGAAGATCAAAAACTCGCGTTTTTCAACGTCGTGATCAAGTCATCCTCTTTAACACAGAATGAAAATTTTCTCGCGGCAAGTTTGAAGTCCGTTGGTCATGACCATTTACCATTATCAAGTTTTCCCGTATGTCACGTTGAGATTATCCCAAAACTCCTGCAACTGTTCAAAGTAAATGGTCATCGTCACAAGCACTACTTTGAAGGTGATATCCCTGCTATGGAATCCCTCCCTCCAAACATTATCCCTAAGGACAACTGAATTCAGGGAATTAGGTCAAAGCTTAGTGACCCTAAACAAGTTCTTCGTGGGGAGGCACCCATCTTTATCCTAGTTTATCAGTAGTATTAGTATGCTAGCTTAGTAATGAAAAATTGATTAGTTGTTTGTGAGTAGCTAGCCTCTACTTTTCCATGTTTTATGTTTTGTGCTGTATTGTCCAGGATGTCCCGGATTTTTGAAGCCTCTCGTGCTCGCGGTATTTGTCCTTCGATCACAAGAGCTTCACAATCCTCAGCTTCATTTAGGAATCCCGATATCCTAATCTTATCGACTATACGTTTATCTTGTAAGCAATAATTCATAAACGGACTAGATTTACCGTAGAAACCCTCGTAAAACATTGAGGACAATTTTTTCAATCTAGTATGGGGGATCTTGGGGGGGATCTTCGATTTGATTTTTGCCTGCAGCCGTTGTTATCACGTAATCCCGTTTTTACCACCAAAATTTCAAAAAAATGAAAAAATTTAAAAATTTTCAAAAATAAAATAAGTGTTTTGTCACAATTTTGACTTTCCTGCTGGGTAGAATAAGAGTAAATTTTGACTCGATCGAGCGTGTTGAGCTCTAGCTTGTTCCTTAACTTTTAGACTAAGCATTCGCGAAGAACGAAAAATGATAGTGTTAAGTATGAGTTGTATGCTAAACAAGGATTATTTGGAAATCTTAAGAGCTCATGTGTGTAATTTGTCGCTTTTTCTCCCATAAGATTCTAACCTGATTAATATACGTGCTACTTTTGGAAATTTAACTTAAATCAATAATTTTTATGTAGTATATAGCAAAAACTTTAGACTTAGTTCAAATTTATACTTGAATTTTTCAAAAAGACGTTTTCCCAATAAAAAATAATAATAAAAAAAATGAAAAATGATGAAAAATGCAAAAATATAATAAACTGTGGGTTGATAAAAGTTTGTTGTATCTTGCCGGCTCACAACCGATGTTACAGCCTTCTAAAAGAAAACCCATAGTAAGAATAATAATCCGAGACTGATAAAAGTTTGCTGTATCTTTCCGGCTCACAACCGATGTTGCAGCCTTCTAAAAGGGCGAGGGTTACAAATTGCAATAATAGTTAATATTTAAGTGTGAATAAAAGATCTCTCTTTGTTAAATTCAAATATGCTTTTGAACTTTGGCTATTATATTTTATAAGCTATGTGCATACGGAAAACCTGAGAGTTTATGAAACCTAAGGTCCGTGAGTCCCGATACTAGTCTCTGTGGGGTGTCAAAAGCCTGGTCACTTAACCGCAAGGTTGGGATGTGCCGAGACGAAAGTCGCTACATGGGATGATCTCACCTTCAAACTCATTATTCTCGGGTGGAACGTGAAACATAGAATGTTGCAAAACGTTGATCCATGGTTGAAATTCAAAATAGCACATACACCTTAAGATATAAATTGTCGGGAGTGAAAAGTTTACAAGTTGCAAATATGAGTAGTGTTAGCATCTTAACTCATAATTAACGGTGATTTCGTTTTAAGCTTGGTTTGGAATAAGTGAAAAGTCAGGAACGATGAATTTATCCTTTTTGGGGCATTCTCGGATCGAAATGCATCTTGTTCTATGATCCCTAAAAGTTATAAAATAACGAAAGTCAAATAAGTTAGACACTCTAGTTAGTTGATTGAAAAATGAAAAATACAAAAAGATGTGTAGAAATAGGTGTATATATAAAAAAATGGTAAAGACGGGGATTTTCAAAACTTATGAGTCTTTAACTTCCTCGATGAACACTTAGCTACTTTTCCAAGTTATTAGTCGAGGGTGATTGAGATTCTTAGTTTTCTAAATGCTTACTTCATAGCATTGCGTGAGGACACGGCAATACCTTAGTATGGGGGATTTTGGTATGTGTTTAATTACACATACCTTTTACCTTTAAAAACAAGTTAAAATAACCAAAAACGGACTTAAAATGCCAAAAATATGCTTGTTTTGCTAATTGTGTTGTGCAGGAACGGATATCTAAGAAAAGGACGAAAAACAAAGCCAAAACGACAAAACCGGACACGAAATGGAAAAGCGTGGAAAAGACAAAGTCAAGACAAAGCCCAAGTGTGAAAAAGTCAACCAAAGTCAACCCCGACAAATCCAAAGTCAAAAAGTGAAGAAAAATAAGTTTAGGGGCTAAAATTGCCAAGTCCCTAACTTATTTGATCAAGGAAAATAAGAAAAATACTTGCAAGGGCTAAAACTGCCAACTGCCCAAAGTATTAACCACAAGGGCTGATTCTGCCAACTTCCCAAAGTTATAACTCACAAGGACGTGTGATGCAAAGTCCCTCTTAACAATGAGGGACTAAACCTGTCAACTCCCCAAAAACACTTATAAACACATGGACTAAAACTGCAACTAGAGATATAACCATGAGGGACTAATTGTGTCAAACTCCCAAACCCACACCCCTAGCCACATTAAGCCTTAAGCTTAATTTAAGCTACTGCCAAGAAAAAGCCCTCTTTTCAGCTTATTTATAAGCTTTCACAAATACCCGTAGTTATGAAAAATGTTAAGCTCAATGAGCTTAACAAGTTTGTGTTGAAAAATTTAATGAAAAAAAAAAGGGGAGATAAGGGGTGACCCGGGTGAGCAAGACTCGAACCCGGGCCTCTACCCTCAATACACCCCTTTTTATAACACCTCCCTTACCGCTGTGCCCTTGGGTCTTTTCTGTTAGACCCTTGGGCACTTGGATATATAAGGGAGTTTTCACCCTTAAAGCTATAAGCTGTTTCCAGCTTATTTCGAGCTTATTTATAAGCTCAATTTTGGGTTTCTTATTTTTCTTAGGTAGTATTTAGGATCTAGTATTTTAGGTAAATTTTTCAGAATTTTTAAAAATAGTTTAGTATTTTTTTTTATAAATTAATTTATTTAAAATTTTAAAAATTCAAAAAAAATATAAAAAATATCAAAAAAATATTTTTCTTTTTTAGAAAATTTTCTTTAGTCTCATTACGTAGGAAAAATAGAAAAACTTTCGTAGGGTTAATTTTCAATCTTTTTGATTTTTTAAAGAAACGGCATCAGGGTACGGTTTTTTTGTCTTGACTCGTTTTTGGGTCAAACGACCTCCGTTTTCAGTCTAGTCCTTTTTTCATTCTTCGTTATTAGTCCCTAGAGTAGATTTTATAAGTTAAAATATTCTTTAAGGGTTAATTTTGAAGATTTAGGTTTTGGACCCTTTGTTCGGGATTCGCTTAATGAACTGTTTTTAAAGACAAATAAAAGTAAATAGCAAGTATTTAAAGGAAAGCTTAAAAATGACAATAAGTAAACTGCAAGTATTTAAATGACTGAAATTTAAATGACAATGTAATTAAAAAGACAATATATTAAAATGGTACAAACTTTGGTTTACCAGCTTTTGACTCTTCACACTAAAATTCGACCCTTTACATAAGCTACATACTAGTCTATTTATACTAAAAAGCCTAAGTATTAAGCTTCACTTATGCTAGTTCTCTGAGAGGCTACAAGAGTCTGTTTGTTGTGTGAGAAGAACCCTTCAAAGCAATCTTGGCCCTTCATCTATTCTTTGTGCCCAAGGTAAATAATTACAGCCATTGATTTTTATGTCCAATAAGGGATTTAGGGATTGCCAGCGTGTGTTTGGTGTTTAGTGAGGTGGGGATAAGTAGGTTTAATAGGTTTTGGTTGTTGTTGCAGGTTGTAGGGGAAGGGGACAAGGGAATATTACCCTTTTTGATTTTGGCGGGTAAACTGTTACCCTGTTTGTTTGTATTGGGGCAGGGGAGAAGTTTGTGGGTATGGCAAAACAAGTCCCCCATTTTGATATAAGGTGTTACAAGATAAGTCCTTGTGGTGTGTTTAGGTTTAGTGATTTGGCAGGAATGGCCCTCAAGGGTGTTAGGTGTTATTACACCGACGGTCCTGGGGACTTAACAAAAGTTAACTGTTAAAGGGATATAGGGTTAGGGACTTGACGGTGGTTAATTCATATGGGCCTTTTATGATGTATTTGGGCCGGATATAATATCAAATGAATTTGGGCCTTTTCATTGATTTGGTCTTCTTATTAACCCTTAATGGGCTGTCCCGGCCCATTAGATGGGTAAGGGTGGCCCATTAAGAATTTCTTCGGTTTTGGCTTTGGCTTCTCGGGTTTGACTTTGACTTTGTTGACTTTTTGACTTTGGCTTCGATTTGACTTTGGCTTTTTCACGATTTTCTATTCCGTGCTCGGTTTTGTCCGTTTTTGCTTGATTTTTCGTCCTTTTCTTGGATATCCGTTTCCTGCACAAGATAAGTGAAAACATAAAAATACAATGTATTTTTGGTACGTTTTTGGTCGTTTAAGTCCGGTTTAAATGGAAAACGGTAAGTGTAATTAAGCACATACCAAAATCCCCCATACTAAACTATTACGTGTCCTCACTGCCATAAGTAAGTACTTAGAAAACTAAGAATCTCGATCCCCCTCGTCTAATAACCTCGAAAAGTAGCTAAGTGTTCGTCAAAGGGAAATAGAGAATCTGAACCTTATGCTTATTTGAATATCGTCTTATTTTTCCAACTTATATTGGTAGCTTATTTGATTTCTAAATGAAGGAATAAGCTTATCGGGCTTAATAAATAAACCCGAATGAGCTTATAAGCCTTCGTGGGCCTCCGCCCAACACCAAAGCCCAAACCGTGGCTTAAAGCCCACGGCTTGGCTTATTTGGTGGCTTATCTTGGGTTTTTGTAGCTTATTGAATAAGCTAGATACTTATTTACTTATTTGGTTGCTTATCGGGCTTAAGAAATAAACCTGTATTTGTTTGTTTGGCTTATTGGGCCACGGCCCAAAACCGTGGCTTATAGCCCACGGTATGGCTTATTGGATAATCTTACCCATAGCTTATTTGACAAGCTATGTATTTACTTACTTAATCGTTTGCTTATTTTGAACCCCTGTATATTTTAGATCTTTCGTTTAGGCTTATTGGGCGTAAAAGCCCAATAAGGATCCTTACGACTTTCGGCTTATTTAATAAAGGCTTATTACTAATTTTAAACTTATAAATTAGACTTATTAATATCATAACCTAAATACTTACAAAACTTATATTATTCTAAGCGTTTTGATAATGTAGACTTTAAGTGGTAAAAAGATCGTGAAAATTAGTTTTTGGATATAATATAGAGATTTAACGTTTTGTGAAAAGTGAAATAGATTTAGAAAGTGATTTTGAATAAAGTCTATGACTTTGGAAAACGGATATTTACAAACGGGTCATGCCGAATTTTCGTAAAAGGACGAAAACGTATTATTTATAAATAATAAATAATGTTCATATATAGATTTGTTAAATAACTCAAATACATATTTATATAAACATTCCAAGTATTTTCTTTAATATCGACAAAAAGACGAAATAATAAATATTATTATTTTAATGCCCGACTAAAAGATGAAAAATATAAATTTTATAAATTGTATAAATATAAGATTTCTATTACTTACTTTTTAAATTGAAAACATGAAAACATTTATATCAAAGACATCCTTGTTATTATTTTGGGTTACTGGGTAAACTGCCGAAACTTATTTACTTTCGATATTTTTCCTACTATGTTATATATTTGGTACTGATTATCGTAATACGTATTATCGAGTCAAAACCACAACGACCACCATACAACTAACGTTATCAAAAATTCTTTCGTAAATAAAGTACAACTACTTTCGAGAACCTTACACATCTACATAATTCCGTTTATACAAATTCTGAACCAAACCGTTTATTATTAGGTCGAGACCTAGCACAGTTGTGCATCCCCACCCCCGCTACCCCGCGTGATCATTCGTTTCAGTTGCTTTACTTCATCGTTTACTGTGAGTTCATAACCCCACTTTTTCAACTTATCAATATACGTTTTATGACTTGGGGTGAGAACATTGCTTGTTTTTCAAAACTGGACACAAGTACCTTACGTGAGATTTTCCCTGTTTACGTGTTGCCTAAGTTTTGCGTTTAGACCACTACTACTGCCTATTTTATCATGAATCGTTAATTTCTTGACTAACCATACTGGTTAAGTGAGCGCGAGTGTTTATAAAATAGAAATTCTATTTGCGACTAATTATCCCTATCGGGTAAAGTAGCGCTTACTAGTTTCGGAGGTGCCGAACTAACAGATTATAACATGTCCGATTTCGTTTAGGTTATCTTTGGTCGGATACTTGTTGGTCAAGCTTTACTTATTTGGCATGATTTATATACTACTTACATATTGAGCCTCGATTTCATGAGCTTTGTGGCCAACGAAAATGCTTTTCACGTGAAATTGTATTTGTTATAATTGTCGCATCTGTTTCAAATCTTGTGGTCCACCTTATCATGTTTAAACTAAACCTATGAATTCACCAACTTTATGTTGACCTTTTTAAGCAACGTTTTTAGGTGTTTAGCTTTGGATATCTGTTCAAGGTGCTATTTGAGGTCTTCCTTCTATGTGACAGCCATTTTTGAGACTTCTGATTTATCATGTTTGTTAAACTTTTATCAAAATTTTATTTACGCTTTCGCATCTTTTAAAACTTATTTTATGATAAATGGAAGACCATTTACATTATTTAATGTAACAAGTATGATTATCCAAAACTTACCCTTTAGAGTTCGTTCTTTGTACCTTGTGATGTTGATATCCATGACACGTCAACGCCCTAGTATGACTACTTCTGAAGGGTACCTTGATTTGGGGGTGTGATAGACGCATTTCTTTTGATGCGGGCACAAGATTTGTTTAAACGTCAGGTTGATCATCAGTGGCAATGGCCTTTCCTTCTCTTTGAGGAACAGGGATTTCAAGGATGGGATCAGTAATAGGAGGTTTTGATGAGGATTTAATTAATGCAACTTCTCTTGTTGGTTCTTCCTCAACTTTGTCATCTTCCGTGGCAACATGCTCCCCTTTAGGTGAAAGGAGGTGTCTATAGTGCCAGGTTGTGTATCATTCTCCCCCTAACAGTTTCTAGCAATTTAGTGATAGCAAGTGTTGTTGTTGGTACACTGCTTGAGGGGGCTGAAGACTGACCTTTAAATGCCTAAAAAATCTTTGTCATCATAAACTTTATCTCTGAAGTGTCTTGCTTGAGAGAGGAGATTTTAGATCTAATTTCAGCTTGAGAACTTTCAACGATTGTCATCCTAAGGCCAAGGTTCCAAGCCAGGGAATTCGATGACTTGGCCCATGAAGCTAAGTGCTCATCTTGTCTGAGAGCAGCAGTTTGAAGAGATTCAACAGAGAAATTCAATCCTTGAAAGTCAAAGTTTTTGACAAGGCTGAGCAGTTCAGTAAGAGTAGATGAATTCTTAGTGTAAGCCTCAGTAGCTTCAATAACCTTCTTGTTAAGAGCAAGATCATCCTTGACAGCATCCTAAACAGATTTGAGAGTTTCAGTGACTCAATTCAAATCACTGAGAAGATTAACCCTATCAGTGGCAGTTTTGTCAAGGGAATCCATGGTTGCCTAAACTCGCTTGTCAGAGTGCTCTCTATGATCAATATTTTCTTCATAGTACCCTTTAATAGAGGCCCTGAGGTCAGCATAAGAGACAACAGCGTCTTCATGATGTGCCAATTGTTCTTCATTGATTCGGTGAAAAAGAACTCTAAAGACCTTCCTGAGATACTTGACCAGCTGCCTTTCAGTGAGTGGAAGGGTGTTGTCAAATCTCTTGAGGTTAGGGCTTGAAGAGTCAGAGTCTGATACTTGAGTTTCTGGAAAATGAGATGGTTCAGGCTTGTCTTTATTTGGGGAGGGTGACTGATGTTCTTCTTCATCAGCTTGAGTGTCTTCTTCCATATCATCTCCAGCAGCAAATACTTCCTCTTCATCGCTCTCTTGAGCTAGTTCATCCTTAGAGAGTAAATAAGCTTGGATATCTGTAAGGGTGGTTAGTGGTAAGGTTTCAGGATCCGGCTCTACTTCAGAAGAAGCCTTGCCTTTGTTTTCGGTCAGGGTCTGGTACCTCAGTCTAGTGGATTGGGTTTCATCCACCTAGTACTCAGCACCAGCCCTTGAAGGATCAGCATCAGTAGGGTTGATTGGTTCCATATCAACGGGTGGTTTATTTTCCTCTAAGTCTTTGACCCCAAGTGGCCCTTTAGGACGCGACATAGTTTTAGCAGTACCTCATTAGAAGCCGTGGAAGGCAATCTCTTATCAGCGGGCTGAACGTTTCCCACTGAGTCTTTGGGATCAGTAGTTGTACCCTCAGGCAAAGGTTGTGATTTACGAGTGCCCTCACCGAGTGTGGAAGGTAATCCCGTACCAATGAGTTGTATGTTTCTCTCTGGATCTTGGGGATCAGGTACGGTGCCCGAGGAGACTGAGTGGGATTGCTCAGAACCCTCCGTTGGCTTGAGGGGTGGTGTTACCTTGGTCTCACTGGGTGTGTTTTTGGACTTAGGTTTCTTTGTCTTTTGAGGTAGTGACTCTGGAGCCTCAGGGCCTTGTGACTAGGGTAAGGTTGGAGTCACAGTCTAAGACTTACCTTTCTTCTTCTTTATAGAAAAAGGAAGTGGGTTCACTGAGTGTTCACGTTTGTTTACATCAACCATGAAGTCTGTTAATTCAATGGGAGTGACTTTGGATGGGTCCTTTGAAAAATTTGAGTTACTCAGGATGGTGGGAGAACTCCCAAAGCTTTCATCCTGAGTGTAATCAGGACCCAATAACACTCCAAGGGCACACGAAATAAATCTAGGATAGGATACATATCTTTTCCTAGACTTATTTGTAAGCCTGGTACGAGATCACTGTAAATGATCTCTCCTATGGCTACCTTTGTCCCTGTGAGGAGACAATAGGCAAAGAGCTGCTGAATTGAATTCACTTGCTCAGTTGAGGAGTAGTTCCCGCCGAGAACTTGAACAACAAATGTGAACAAAATCCTCCAAGCCACAGGAAAGGTGGTTTTCAGGACAAGTGTCTTATCCAATTGAATTGGATTTTCAACAATTTTGGCCAGTTTCATCCATATACAGTCATCAGGAGAGGGATGAATACATAGGTGCCTTTTGGACATAATCAGATCATTTGGGGGGGGTAGATGTGGGAGGGATGAATTCCTAGTGGAATCAACAGACACGGGGGAGGGGAAGAAGGCTTATAGACCAGAGTCATTAGCCTTTTTGCCATTCATCCACTGAGAACTTGGTTTTTAGTATACAACCGTGCCACCAGAAACTTCCAGAGGAGGTATTAGTATACACTAAGGAGTCTTTAGTAAAAACCTCAGCCAAAGGACAATTATACGATAATTGCAAATTTCTAAACTTAAAAGTCTAATGGAAGTCAATCCTGATGAAGAGGAAGTAGTAATTGATGCTATTCCTTTGGCTGCTAATCCTCCAAGCATTGTTGACTGGAAGATCTATAAAGAAGGAAAGACAAGCTCTTACCAGATAACAAGAGCTGATGGAAGTTCCAAGAAGTACTTAGTGTTTAGTCAATTGCTCAAAAGCTTTGACAGTGAAGATTTGGAAACTTTGTGGAGGTTGGTTAAAGCTAAGCATGGGTATACAAGGCCAGAGGAGGGCTATAAGAGAATGTTATAGGGTGATCTAAAAACTATGTTTGAACCTTATGTAGAAGATGCAGTGTGGAGGAATCTACAAGGAAGCAAAGTGTTGATTTAGAAGCTATTTGATTCTTATGGAGTACACTTTGTGAGGTTTCAAGATCTGCATGTCTATATGCTGGTAGAGAAAAAGTATCCCCTTACACCTGCTACACTCACATATATGCTGAATAGGAAGTTGCAAGCTGATCATTGGAATGAAATGTGTTATCAACTTCTTAAGCTCATCACAAAACAGCTCAAGAATCAATGAAGTGTTTGAAAGCATCCTCCTGGTGATTAATGAAGCTTTCAATGAAGAAACTTGATGATTTTGGAGATAAATATCAAGTTTAGGGGAGGGTTGTTGGGATTAAAAGACTTCTTGATGATCTTAGAGTTACTACGGCTAAGGTTTATGTTACTGCTGCTAAGTATAAATTAGTGTTGTTAGTAATCTTAATAAAAAATATGCTAAGTAGTTAGTACTGCTAGTGTAAGTTACTACTGCTAGTGTATATTACTACTGCTAGTATAACTTAGTACTGCTAGAGTAAAGTTAGTACTGCTGGTGAAGTTTGAAAAAAATATTCTAAGTAGTTAATGCTGCTTGTACACAGTTAATGCTGCTAGTGTATAAGTTACTACTGCCAGTGTTCAGAGTTAATACTGCTATTACAAAGTTACAACTGCTGAAAAGATTAAGACTGCTAGAAGATTTTCTACTATCAGAGAAAGGATAAAGACTGCTTAGAGAAACGATAAAGATTGATTGTAGATCAAGATAAGTATGAGTTATTTTTGGAATAGATCATGTTGAATATTCTATTGATTGGAGATCAAGATAAATATGAGTTATTTTTAGAATAGATCATGTTGAATATTCTAAGTTTTAGGAATATATTGTAAATCGACTAGGACTCCTTGGTGTATAAAAGGAGGTCCTAGGGCATAGAGTTAGATATATCTCAATCTAGAAAAATATACAAAGTGTTATTCGTAGCTTCAAGGTTTTGTAACCCTAATACTTGTTAAAGTATTCGTATTAATATATTGAAGCTTTGTTTGTTACTCAATGTGTTCATTAGAATCATTGTTCTATTGCATATTCTTCTTATTGATCAAAGATTAGATTCCGCATAATCTTTGATATATTTTACAAAGTTTCTAGAATAGTTGTGTAGGATTTATCTTGCATAACTAAACCTTACACAAGCTAAGGAATTCAAGATCTATTCAAGTGGGATCAACATTAGGCCTTGTTGTAGTCAAGTACATCAGTGACCCAATCATTCCCTTATATGAGGTCTCATTAACTGGTTTGCCAGCTAAATCAGGACCTAAGTTGTTTGGAAGAACCATGGGTGTTTTCACTGAGAAACTATCAAAAATATCATATTTCTTGAGTAAGTTCCTAGTGTACTGTTCTTGACAAATTAAGATTCCTTTGTCATCCTATTTGATTTTCAGTCCAAGGAAGTAGGTGAGTTCTCCCATCATACCCATTTTAAATTTCTTTGTCATCAGTTTCCCAAACTGTTTACAAAGTTTATAACTTTTTGAGCCAAATATGATGTCATCTACATACACTTAAACAAGGAGAACATCTCCTTTTGATTTATAGATAAACAATGTGTTATCTATTCTTCCCCTGGTAAACTTATTTTGAATAAGGAAAGTAGAAAGTGTCTCATACCATGCCCTTGGTGCTTGTTTTAGTCCATAAAGAGCTTTGTTGAGTTTACAAACATAGTCAGGGAACTCACTACTTTCAAAGTCAGGAGGCTATTTGACATAAACTTCTTCTTTCAGTTTTCCATTCAGGAAGGCACTTTTGACATACATTTGGTAAACTTTGAAGTTCATGTATATGGCAAAAGCAAGGAATATCCTGATGGCTTCCATCGTTGCTACTGGTGCAAAGGTTTCATCATAGTCAATTCCTTTTTCCTGACTATAACCTTGTACAACCAGTCTTACTTTGTTTTTTATGGTTGTGCCATACTCATCTTTCTTGTTCTTGAGTACCCATTTGGAACCTATGGCTAGTTTTCCATAAGGGAGAGGAACAAGACTCCATACTTTGTTTCTATAGAACTGATTTAGTTCCTCTTACATTGCATCAATCCATCCTGGGTGCTTTAGTGCCTTAGATACCTTCTTAGGTTCTACCTCAGAAAGAAAATCAGTAAATAGACATCCACTAGCTGAGGCAGCTATAAGCTTGGCAGCCATGCTTTTTGTAAGCATGCCTTCACCAGGATCACCAATGATATTTACATTCAATGTGTTGGTCTCTTGACCATCTATCCTAAGGAACAGGATGAGAACTTGTAGAGGCTTGATTTAAGGTGTGAGACTGAGTGACATCAGGGACTAAAGGTTTAGTAATGGATCCTGAACCTTTAGTATTGTTCCTTGATGGTACATCAGTGGGTTGAGTGATCATTTGATCATTCTAAACATTTTGTTCATGTGTCCCTTCAGTGTTGATTAGATAAGGAGGACCTTCAGTATCCTCAATGTGAAGTATTTCAGGCTCATTAGGAGCAATTACTTCAGGGACATGATTTTATTGGGTAAGTTTAGTGAGTGAACGTCCATGAGGAATGATGTAGTATGAGACATCAGAATCTACTTGATATTGTCAAGATGGATCATCCTCTTAAAATTCATCAGGAGGATATCTAGAGGAATCATTAATTCCTATCTCATCTACTAAGGTATTGGTAAACCTGATGGCTTCTATACTTTCATCAAATGTTACATGGTAAGTCTCCTCTACTTGTTGTCTTCTTGTATTATAGACTCTAAAAGATTTTGAGAAAAAGGAATATCCTAAGAAGTATCCATCATCAGCTTTTGCATCAAATTTTCCAAGATGATCCTTGTTGTTATGAATAAACACAGGACATCCAAACACATAAAAGTAGCTAATATCAGGAATTCTTTCCTAGAATATCTCATTGGGAGTTTTATCATGTCTTTTGATAATGATTGATCTGTTCTGAGTATAACAAGCTACTCTGACTGCTTCAGTCCAGAAGTGCTTAGAAAGCACTGAGCCATTTAGCATTGTTCTAGAAGCCTCAATGAGAGTTTTGTTCTTCCTTTCAACTACACCATTTTGTTCAGGTGTATAGGGAGAATAGAAGTTCTGATAAATTTCTTTCTCATCACAAAAACTCTCAAGCTTATCATTTCTAAACTCAGTCCCATTATCAGTTCTGATTTGTTTGACTTTTACATCATTTGGTTTTCTACCATTCTGATGAAAGACATAATTACTTCAGGTGCTTGACTCTTCTTCCTGAGAAAGTGAACCCATGTATACCTTAAGTACTCATCAACAATGACTAGGGTATATTTCTCATGATTTATGGACATTGGACTTACTGGTCCAAACAAATCTATATGAAGAAGATGCAAACACTTCCTGATAGAGAAGTTTTGTTTAGTTTTGAATGAAGCTCTATAGTGCTTTCCCTTTTCACATGTTGTGTAAGGTTTATCCTTTGAATAAACTAGGGAAGGAAGACCAAGAACTTTGTTTTGTTTGGAAAGCTTATTAATGTTCTTGAAATTGAGATGTGATAATCTTTTATGCCATAGCCACTTTACACTTTTTGAGGCTTTGGCAAAGAAGCAGGCTCCATTTAGAGTCAGTGATGACATGTCAAGGACATAAACATCATTTCTTCTAAGTGCTATCAGGACAATTTCTTTGTTAGCATTAAATATTGTTCCTTGCTTATCATCAAACTGTACAATATACTTAGCATCACACAGTTGACTAATTCTAATTAATTGTACTTAAGACCATTTACAAAGGATACTTTTGTGAATACTACACCCCCATAGTTTATTGAACCATATCCCTCAGTAATACACTTGGGTTAGTTACTAAGGGATATGGCCTTTGCAAATGGGCTCCCTGAACATCCAGTATCCAGGTACCAGATGGGCTCCCTAATGTGTCTTTGCACAAATAATAAACTTGGGTTAGTTTCTTTTATGAACCCACTTTTTGGTGGGCTCCCTGGCCTTTGCAGCCTGAATTTTCTCACCTCTTTTGAAGTGATCAAACTCATTATGGTCAGTGGTGAAGTGTACAATGCTTCCACATGTATTACAATTTACACCAATTAAAGACTCATTAGACTGAGAGGATTCAGCTAGTACTCCCCCTCTAATCTGAATAACATGATTGTGTCCTGAGGTAGAATGATTATAGCTTCCACAGATTTCACACTCTTGGTAGTTTCTACAATCATCAGGTATGTGATCATTGAAACCATAGTGTGTGCATGGTGGGAAAGGCTTTGACTTTGCTTTTAGGATCTTCTTGGAAGAAGATGCATATTGATAATGTTGAGCCTTGTAGTTCTTACTTCTTTTTAGTGAAGCAATATACATTTCATGATCAGAGGTCCTATGATCCTCCCTTTTGCATATCGTGCAGTAGAGAATCCTTTAGCAATCATCAGTTGAATGATTGGTATAGTGATAGAGTTCACACTTAAGTTGTGGTTTTTGAATAGGCTTGGGCCTGAATGATTTTGATGAGCTAGTACTCTGAACTTTGGATTTAGAATCTTGACTCATTTTTGATGAATCGACAGATTTAGATGACTCAGTATTTTGAATATTTGAATTTGATTCTTGAGTCTTTTGGTTAGAGTTGACCTTTTTAATTAACATCTGAACAAGTTTAGTTAATTCATTTATTTTTTATTCTTGTTCAGTGTCTTTGACTTCAGTAGGAACTGAAGGTGTGGTTTACTTAGTTTCATTAACAGTGACAGTTCCTGAAACACTCTTGTTAGAAGAATCATGTGTTTCAGGCTTTGTATGTTTCATGATACCTAAGCCTGGTCTTTCTTTTGGAGAGTAGGGTTGAAAGGTCAATGGCATTACCTCTGAGCTTGGTAAAGCTCCTTGAAGATTTTTTAAGGGAGGTAGTAGAGTAAAGATTTCAGCATCAGAATCTTTGGATGATTCAGGGGTATTTAAAGTTTCAAGAGACTCATTTACAGCTTGACTTTCAGGGACTAGAATTCTTCCAGTATTAAAGTTTGTAAGTTTGCTGTCAGGATTGAGTCTTTCAGCCCAGTCTTTGGTTTTTGGGACCATTTCTTGGTCATACCCCATGGAAGCAGGAATGAAGGAATTTTCATTAATATTTATTTTGGACAAGGATTCAGTGAGTAATTCACCTCCAAGAACTTTTTTATTTTGATGAGGAGTTTGCTCACTGATACATTGACTAACTTTCTTTGAACTAGTTAGCCATTTTTCATTGATCTTTTTCTCCTCTTTGAGTTGTTCTTGAAGAGCATGATTTAACTTTGTAAGTTTAGTGTTTTGAATTTGAAAAGTGACAGCATCAAGCTTGGCTTGTTTTAAAATTAGCAATTCATCTCTACACTTGTTTAATTCAAAAACCATTTTGTTATACTTAGAAAGTAAGTTTAATTATTTCTCTTTAACAAACTTGAGATCAATGTTGATATACTAAAGGTAATTTTGCCAATCGGCATCTTCATCCATAGAGAGAAGAGTATTTACCTTTCTTATGGTGATGTCGACCCATTCATCATTGCGAGCATGACTCTTTCCAACAGTGAGCTCATCATCAGCTAGACCCATCAGTACCTTGACCTGGGTGACTTCTTCCTCATCAGAAACCTCTTCCTCATCCCAATCAAAGGTTTTAGCGACTAAACCTTTATTCTTTGGTTAGAAGGTCTTTGGGTTCTGAGAACTTGATGGGCTTGCCTTAAGGAGTGCAAGCTTAGCTTTCATTTTCTTGTACTCAGCCTTGTAATCTTTCTGAAACTTTAGATTAGCTTGACTATTTGAGTTAGAGGAAGACTGAATAAGTTTTGGAGTAAACTTTGGTTGAAAGCCTTTAGACACTGATGAGTAATGATTCACTAGTGATTTGTAAGAAGGTTCAGACGTTTTAGAAAAGCAGTCTCTTGCAAAATGACCTTTGTTGTCACATTTGTAACATTCAGTATTTTCATTTGCTTTTTGACTAGAGAAATTGTTTCTTCTTTTTATAAAACGTTCTGAGTTTGCCAAAAGGGCTCTTTCATGATACTCAATATCTAAGTCTCTTAGATACTCCTCACTAGACCTTTCATCTACTTCGTCATCAAAATTTTCTTGGAAATCCTGAATGACATTGTTAGAAAAGAAGGCAGTATAAATTAGAGTGCTTGAGGGAGTGGTAATGAGGGCCTTTTTAGTGTCAGAATACCTTTTTTAAATTAGGTTGTCGTCATAGACAAACCTTCCATAGATATCTGCAAGGTCAAGAGTCTAAGTATGATTAGCATTCCTCAGTCCCTGAGAGAAGGTTAGCCACTTCTCAGGGAGACTATTCACGAAACCAACGTTGATTTCGTGTTTAGAGAGGTTACCACCATCATTGGCAAGCTCATTGAGCAGGGTCTTATAGCGAGTGTAGGTCTGTGAGAGAATTTTAGTGGACTTATCCCTGAAAGTTTGATACTCAAGTTTCATATCCATGATCCTGTTTTCCTTGGTATCTGAGGGGCCTTTAAAGCTGTGAACCAATTCAGCCCATGTTTCTTTTGCTGAAACACACTAATGACAGATTCCATTATGTCATCTGGTAGACATGACATAATGATGCTTTTAAGGCGCTGGTCTTGAACGACCACCCTCCTCTCATCTGGAGTCCATTGGGACTCAGGCTTAGCATCACCTTCAGCAGTTTTTGGCTGAAATGGACTATTCTTAATACATTTTGTGTAATAGGGTTTCATTCCTACTGAGTAGCAAAGCATTTACTTTTTCTACTTATTAAATTTTCCTGGCTCTAGTTTAGGAGCAATAGCAGTGTAGCTACCTCCCTTTTTGTCAACTAGCTGGGTACATCATTTACTGCAGCCATTTAAGGATCTAGGTTATAAAATCTTAAGTAAATTAGTGTTAAGTAAGTTTTACAAACCTTTGGCTCTGATACCACTTGGTGTTCCCACTTAGTTAGTGAACAATAACTACAAAGTTATCATTAACTAACTCATGGATAGCAAGTAAAGAAAACAGTTTGTTATTTGAAAAGATTTTTATACGTAAATATAGCTAGTAAGTAAGAGACACAAAAATAATTTTTTAACGTTTAACTCTTTTTATTAAGAATTATACCCCATTGTATGCGGAACTACAATGGGGATTGAATGACAATGTGTGTGTGTGGTAGATTTGGAGGAGTATATGTGTGTTTGTGAAAGTTACGACTTTGAATGCAAAAACTTAACATCTACTCCATTATAAGAGTTCTATTTATACTACCTTGGTAGGGTCACACCTACATGGGTGGTAAGCACTAATCTCAATCCTAATTCGCTAGTACATTTGTACAGCTTTGTCTCTATTACAATTTATATTCTAGGTATGGTACAAATGCTCTTTCTAAGTTCAGTCCTGACACTGAACTTGTCTTATACCTTCTTTAGGATAACTTGACTTCAGGAGATAAGAGCTTGGACTTATCTTCTTTTAAACTATCTCGCCTATTCTTCAATCTCTTATCTTTAGGGTATTCTAGTTGTTGGAGATCATATAGGGCTCAGTGAGTCTATTGCCATAACTCACTGAACCCATCACCTTCTTCTTTGGCTCAGGCTTCATTCACTAAGTACCGCCTCACTGAATGCTAGAGTCTTTCTTGTAAACTCAGGCTATGCATCTTGAAGGTAACTCACTAAGCGACTATTTACTCAGTGACCTTAAATTGTTAAAGGATAATTACACTTAGGTTATTTTGTATTCAAATCCTAGTGAGGAATCAGTGGGCAATGACATTGGCCCAACAATCTCCCTCTATTTGGATATAAATATAGCCTAAGTGTTTTTTTAGTGTAAGTGAGTAAGTACAACTTCTTCGTACACTGAATCTAGAAAGCAAGTAAAGGATATTGATAACTAAAAGTACTTCATTAATTGAGGATACAACCTATCAGGCTATTACAAAACATAAAGCATAAAATACAACAGTACTTAATTAAATAAGTATCCAATGGCTTCCAACTTGTCTCTCTTCAATTTGA
>BQNB010027038.1:2989-57993 GCA_026074375.1 Tanacetum coccineum
CGATAATAAGTTGATTCTCAACTTATTTATATAGAACGATCTTGTCTATATCCTTACTCGCAAGTAAGTATAAATAGCAATATTTTGTACCACCATCAACAAATAGAATGAAGTACTCGCTATTAGCTACCTTAGCACCTTAGTAGGTATCAATTACAAATCACATAAACCATGTGAATCATATCAAGGGCTTCAGTTATTTTCCGTTCAACAAAGAGAAAATACAATCTTGTCAATTTGGCTTCAACACAAGTTTTAATTTTGTAGTCCGTGTCAATACAAAAATAGGTATCCAATTTAGTTTAACTTGACAACATATTGAGTTATAATTTAAAAAATATTCGAGTCATCCATGCCATACATTTAAAGAATCTAATAAGCTTAATTCATACTCATTTTACTGAAATGACCATTAGAAAATACATTCAGCTTAAATATTTTTAAAGGCGTAACCCGTACGGACTCAAATTATGTTATTCGTTAACTCAATTTTTATTTGATTCAAACATAAAATGAAAGCCAAATTTCATTAAGTAACCATCCAAACACAAGATTCCTACGAATCTCTGGCACGTACAACGCGTTGGTTAACTTAAACTCTTTTTCAGATGTGAATCACATCTTCTTTCCCCCTGATATTATCAGTTGGAGAGTTACCCAAATCCGTTCTCTCTATTCTCAACTGCATTGAAAGAGTTAATCAAACTCTTATCACCATATACATGACATGATACCGAAGTACTAATTCACCATTATCTAAGGCCGGATTCCCTTATGGCCTTAGTTTTCATGTCATTCAGACCATATAACACATAGTTATTGCACATAAGGTTTCTGAATGCTTCAAAGCATCTACCGTACACGTAACTCGAGTATCGGTCTCCCTTTTAACACGTTCAGGAGCAAATCCTTTCATGTCACTCGTGACATTCCAAATGTTAATATGAGGTCCCATGATTAGTTTGAAACTAATTTGGTACTATTAACAACGTGCTTAATCACATAGTGTTTCTTAACAAAAATGATTTTAATAGATTTTTGTTTAAAACGCTAATGTTTTGTAAGATCCGTTATACAAAACCACTTTAAAGGAAGTCTTTCGACTAAACAATTAAACAATATCGCGTATTACATAATTTTTGTTATCAAAAACACATATGTAATATGATGTTGTCAATTTCCATTAAAAAGATCTTAATAGATCTATTTCACATGATCTATTTCTACTCTAAAACTCAACAAGGTTTCAGTAGATCCACTCTTCTAAAGAAACTCAGCAAGGTTTCAGTAGATCTATTCTTCTAAAGAAACTCAACAAGGTTTCTATAGATATACTTTTAAACTTCAAAATTTCAAAAGTTATATCTAGTTAATAATGAAACTCGACCCGGTTTAAAAAACTAGACAAGTCAAACAAACACTTCCATTAATTTAGTAAAAATGATATATATAATCTGATATTTAATAATAACTTGTATAATTACCAATAACTTGTTTCAAATAAACTCTTTTTGATTTCATTGAACATGTTACAGTTATCTAATAAAATAACAACTTGCATTTTATGAGATATGTTACAAAGAAACTCCACTTGGTTTCAATGAATCTATTCCAATAATCTAATAAAATAGCAACTTATATTTTATGAGATTTGTTTCAAAGAAATTCCACTTGGTTTCAATGAATCTAAATTCGTCATGATTTGCAACCATGTTTGTAACTGACGCACCAATTACATTTACAGGAGTAGTCACAATCGTGATTGTCATCCTGAAAGATCAACACAAACTGTTAAATAAACTGTTATAAACCGTTATCCAAGAAATTTGATCCTGATTTCTATGACCTTGTACCAGATCTGCTTAAAAGAAACTCAATCTTGGTTTTAATGAATCAACTAGATCAGTTTAATAGAAACTCAATCTTGGTTTCAAAATAAACTGATCTGAACAACTGCTTTTGAAAATCATTATTGATATGTAATTCCAAATCTGCAAATTAAAATTTTGTTTAATTAAAACTGATTTCCAAAAAAACTCAATCTTGGTTTCGACAAAAAACAATTTATAAATATAAAATCTGTTAATAATATTAATCCGATTTTAAGAAAGTTTTTTAATTCTATAACACAGAATCTGTTTAAGATTGTTGGGAAACATGCACACTTTTATTACAATAAAATCGGATTACAATTAATACAAAATTAACAGAAAATAAAACAGACATAATGGGGTAGAAGCAGAAGACAAACACTATGAACGATAAATAAAGAAAGCAGTAAAAGGTCGTGGAATGAGGCACGTGTTGGACACGCTTCCCTTAAAACAAATTCACCGTTTGTCCCCTAAGGTATAACGTTCAAAGCTGTTGTACAGCCAGATCGTACAAACTTGCCTAAAATATCACGAAAAACTGAGTGCTTCTGATCGAAGAGACTACCAGAAAACATATAAATGGAGCTCTTCTTACTTGTTTTTCTTGTGTCTAAAAATTGAATGAGAATGAGTTATATTTATAGTGAAAACCTAACTTTTTCTCAAAGAAAAAGTCTTCACCATAAATAAGGAAACACAAATCACAATTAATTTTGTCAACTTATTAAATAAGTTCTAAATCTATTCCTAAAATAGATTTAGAGAATTAAATCTATTCCTAAAATAGATTTATAGAAAATTCGGAAAAGAACTCGAATCACACTTTCCTACTTCATATTTTTGGCAATGTGGGATACTTCCATTTCTACAGATTTTGTGTTTCACGTGTCCCACTTTGAGACACGATATCTCATTCATATTAACTTTTTGTTTTAGATATAGTTTAGCTTGTTGTGAAGCTCTCTTCAAGGAGAACGCGAAACTACAAGCTAATATAAAAATATATATATAACATATACATATATTAAATAATGTCCAAAGTTTGCAAAAACACATTTTGCCAAACTATTTTTCCAACAATCCCTTACATGAAGGGAGATCGGTCGAAAATACACGAAGCTTTTGGTGAAATTTCTGCGGTTGAGTCCTGCATAGGATAGGTAGGTGTAACCCTTTAAACCTTTCCTTGTGAGATGCACTTAGCCTCCTAGATCTGAGTAGACGCGATGTCCTTTAACTCAGCCGCTGTTTACGTTGACGACAATATACACTCACACACGATTCTCCCTGACCTTGTCAAGTCCTCATAGTCGTGCCCATTATGGTCATGAGCACTAGCCTAGTTTTGCAAGAGCTCTTAGGAATTGTGCCCCCCCCTCCCCCCACAATTCCCTTTGAAGCGACCCTACTTCTCTTTTACATGGGTGATTTCATACTGAATCATTAAAAACATATGTTTTAAAATTTCATCTTGAATCATTTTGCTTTGTGATTTCATCCTGAATTAATAAAGCCATATGTTTAACCTCTCAACAAGTCACATTTGTTATATGAGTGGACTAGGATGTTGCAATTTAAGTAACACCCCTATATTGACGTGACTTCCCCTACATTTCTATGATTAGGTTGTCCTATTGAACCCAGATCTTGGGATTACTAGTCAGCTGGGTTAGGTTTTCCTTCATAGAAATTCATTCCTTTAGGTATTTAGTCCTATTCCTTTAGACGACTCTCTAACTAACTCTTTGCTTAAGCCTTTCGTAAGCGGATCCGCGATGTTATCCATTGACTTTACGTAGTCAATCGTTATAACTCTATTTGAGAGTAGTTGTCACACCAGTCACCGTCTATGATGAATGTGTCTCGACTTACCAATTTTTGTTGTGATATGAGTTGTGTCAAAATTTAATTGACTATCACACTTTATGGCCGTTACCGGTTTATGCCATCTTGGTATGTCCTTTACGAATTAACGTAAACATCCCGCATATTTTATAAATTTATCTTAAATGGTAAATTCAGATTTCATCATAGATTTAGCTATAAGCGTCTGTTTGAAATACTTTCAATATTTCTAAGACATAGCTTCCCACTTAGCGTAAATACATCCGCTCTAGTGGATCTAGATTCTTATATATATAGGAATTCGTATTTGCATTACACTATCATTCGATAGCAGCCGAATATCTTCCATAATGAAATTATAGTACTCATGTAATACTTATTCAAATGGCCCCTACTTGAATTACTGGTATATCTAATTAACCTGACTGTAAGTTCTAAATCAGGTGAGACGCACGTCATAAAACACATAAGATGTCCAATATTCTTTGAGTATTCAAAATGGGCAACACCTTTAGATTAAAAGATGTCATTGAATTCTAGCTAGGCCAGGATCCCCCACATTGAACTTCTCAAGAATATTGTCCTTATAATGTTTTTGACTTTAAAACAAATCCATATTGGTTCACACGACCTTAGTTCTAAGAACCATATTCAACAACTAATGAAGTTCATGTCAATCTTGACACCAACATGTCATTAGTGGAATTGTTTATCTTCTTATCACTTCAAGTGATAATTATACTATCTATGTATAAACACAAGAGTACATATATACTATCAATCACAAATACATCCATTAATTTCAAATCCACATTCTTACATGATATGGTAAAAATTGATGTCTTTGTTTGGGAGCTTTCCTTAAGCCATATAATGACTTAGCAAGCCTACAAACTTTGCTCTCTAGTCCAGAGCCATAAAAGCCTCAGGTTGGTTCATGTATAGTACTTTTTCTAAATCCCCGTTTAGAAATGTCATTTTCACATCCATTTGACGAACTTCCATTTTTCTTAATGCGATAATAGCAAGTACAATTCTAATCAAGGTTATTCGCGTAACAGGCAAATAAGTATCAAAGTAATCTAGACCTTCGCGTTGTCTAAATCCTTTAATTGCCAATCTTGCTTTGTACTTGTCAATGGTGCCACCGGCTTTCATCTTCTTCTTGAAGATCCATTTATAGCTTAGTTGTTTACAACCCGAAAGTAAACCCACGAACTCCCAAGTATGATTTGGTAAAATAGAATCTATTTCAATTTTAATGGCTTCTTTACATTGAGCCATTCCAAGGAAGTTATCGCTTCTCAATAAGAAGTAGGTTCATTCTCTACCATAAAAGAAACAAAAGCGGGTCCAAACGATTTCTCGGTTCTTGCCTTTTTGCTTCTTCTAAGTTCAACCTCTTCTTCCTTGGGTTGATTTTGTCTCTCATCTTGGAGATCATTATCATCTCGTTGTCTCTGATCTTGGACAACTTCGTCATCCATTCTAGATGATTATACAATTTCCTTCGTTAACAAGGAAATGTATTTTCAAAGAAGGAAGCACTTCTTTATTCCATTATCGTATCCTTGTGTATATCAACACACACAAAGAAACCATAAGCACTACTATTATGAGCATAGACTAAGAATATGCAATTTACAGTTTCTGGTTAAATTTTTTGAACCTTGGGGTTCAATACGGATATCTTAGCTAGATATCCCCCCACATTTGTAAATACTTATAAGATAGTCTTCTTCTCATCCATAGTTCATAAGAACTATCTTATTTTCTTTACAAGGGATCTTATCTAAAAGATAAGTAGCCTTCGCTTTCCCCCACATGCCATGGCTTAAACCAGGACTTAAGAACATGACATTAACCATATCTTCTAAGGCACGATTCTTTTCTTTCAACAATTCTCCTGTTGGAGTATCAAGAGCAATAAATTTGTGTCTTATTCTAAGTTTATCACATAAATTTAGAAATGGAAACACATATTCACCTCTGATATGACTTTGAACCACCTTGTTTTCGATAATAAGTTGATTCTCAAGTTATTTATATAGAACAATCTTGTCTATATCCTTACTCTCAAATAAGTATAAATAGCAATATTTTGTACCACCATCAACAAATATGATGAAGTACTCGCTATTCTCTACCTTAGTAGGTATCAAATCCAAATCACATAAAACATGTGAATCATATCAAGGGTTCGGTTATTTTTCGTTCAACCGAGAGAAAATAAAATCTTGTCAATTTGGCTTCAACATAAGTTTTAATTTTGTAGTCTGTGTTAATACAAAACGTGGGTTTCCAATTTAGTTTAATTAGACAACATATTGAGTTAAAATTTAAAATATGTCTGAGTCAACAATGCCATACATTTAAAGAATCAAATAAGCTGAATTCATACTCATTTTGCTAAAATGACCATTATAAAATACATTCAGCTTAAACATTTTTTTAAAGGCGTAACCCGTACAGACTCAAATTATGTTATTCGTTTACTCAATTTTTTATTTGATTCAAACACAAGATGAAAGCAAAAATTCATTAAGCAACCATCTGGACACAAGATTCCTACGGAATCTCCGGCACGTACAACGCGTTGGTTAACTTAGACTCTTTTCCATATGTGAGTCACATCTCCTTTTCCCTTGATATTAAGAGTTGGAGAGTTGCCCAAAATCGTTCTCTCCATTCTCAACTGCATTGAAAGAGTTAATCAAACTCGTATCACCACATATATGAGATGATACCAAAGTATTAATCCACCATTATCTAAGGTGGGATTCCCTCATGGCCTGAGTTTTCATGCCATTTAAACCATATAACGCATAGTTATGGCACATAAGGTTTCTGAATGCTTTAAAGTATCTACTGTATACGTAACTCGAGTATCGGTCTCTCTTTTAACAAATTCGGGAGCAGATCCTTTAGATGTCACTCGTGACATTCCAAATATTTTGTTAATATGAGGTCCCATGATTAGTTTGAAACTAATTTTGGTACTATTAACAACATGCTTAATCACAAGTGTTTTTTAACAAAACGATTTTAATTTGTCTTTTATTTAAAAACACTAATGTTTTGTAAGATCCGTTATACAAAACCGTTAAAGAAGTCTTTCAATTAAAACAATTAAACAATATCACCTATTACATGATGCGTTAACAAAAACACATATGTAATCTGATGTTGTCAATCTTTATTAAGAAGATCTTAATAGATCTGTTTCACATGATGTATTTCTATAACAAAACTCAATAAGATTTCAGTAGATTCACTCTTCTGAAGAACAAGGTTTGTATAGATATAATTTTAAACTCCAAAAGATTTCAAGAATTATATCTAGTTAAAAATTAAACTCGACCCGGTTTAAAATAAACTAGACAAGTCAAACAAACACTTCCACTAATTTAGTAAAAATAATATATATAATCCGATATTTAATAATAACTTGTATAATTACCAATATCTTGTTTCAAATAAACTCTTCTTGATTTCATTGAACATATTACAGTTATCTAACAAAATAACAATTTGCATTTTATGAGATATGTTTCAAAGAAACTCCACTTGGTTTCAACAAATCCATTCCAATAATCTAACAAAATTGCAACTTATGAGATATGTTTCAAAGAAACTCCACTTGGTTTCAACAAATCCATTCCAATAATCTAACAAAATTGCAACTTATATTTTATGAGATATGTTTCAAAGAAACTCTATCTGGTTTTAATGAATCTAAATTCGTCATAATTTGCAACCATGTTAGTAACCGGCGCACCAATTATATTTACATGAGTAGTTAAAATCGTGATTGTCATCCTGAAAGATCAACACAAACAGTTTAATAAACTGTTTTAAACCGGTATCCACGAAATTCAATCATGGTTTCAATGAATCAACTAGATCAGTTCTCAATCTTGGTTTCAAAATAAACTAATCTAAACAGCTGCTTTTAAAAATCGTTATAGATCTGTAATTCCAAATCTGTAAATTAAAATTCGGTTTAATTAAAACTCATTTCCAAAAAAACTCAATCTTGGTTTTGACAAAAAACAGTTTATAAATATAAACTATGTTAATAATATTAATTCGATTTTAAGAAAGTGTTTTTAATTCAGTAACACGGAATCTGTTTTAAGATTGTTGGGAAACATGTACACTTTTATTAAAATAAAATCAGATTACAATTAATAAATAATTAACTAGAAAATAAATAACAGAAAATAAAACAGACAGAATGGGGTAGAAGCAGAAGATAAACACTATGAACGATAAATAAAGAAAGCAGTAAAAGGGCGTGGAACGAGGCACGTGTTGGACACACTTCCCTTAAAACAGATTCACCGTTTGTCTCCCCGGGTACAACGTTCAAAGCTATTGTACAGCCGGACCTGACAAACTTGCCTGAAATATCACAAAAAATTGAGTGCTTTTGATCGAATAGACTTTTGGAAAACATATGAATGGAGCTCTTCTTTCTTGTTTTTATTGTGTCAAAAATATGAATGAGAATAAGTTATATTTATAGTGAAAACCTAGCTTTTCCTCAAAGGAAAAGTCTTCACCATAAATAAGGAAACACAAATCACAATTAATTCTGTCAACTTATTGAATAACCTAAAATAGATTTATAGAATTAAATCTATTTTTAAAATAGATTTACAGAAAATTCTGGAAAGAACCCGAATCACACCTTCCCACATTATATTTTGGGCAATGTGAGATACTTCCATTTCTCTAGATTTTGTGTTTCACGTGTCCCACTTTGAGACATGATGTCTCATTCATATTAACTCCATTTTGAACATACTTTAGCTCGTTGTGAAGCTCTCTTCAAGAAGAACGTAAAACTACAAGCTAATATAAATATGTATAACATATACATATATTAAATAAAGTCTAAAGTTTGCAAAAAACACATTTTGCCAAACTATTTTTCCAACAATCCCCCACATGAATGGAGATCAGTCAAAAACACACAAAGCTTTAGGCAAAATTTCTGCGGTTGAGTCCTGCACAGGATAGATAGATGTGACCCTTTGAACCTTCCCTTGTGCGATGCACTTATCCTACTAGATCTTAGTAGATGCGATGTCCTTGAACTCAGCCTCTGTTTACATAGACGACAATACACACTCACACACGACTTTCCCTGACCTTGTCAAGTCCTAATAGTCATGCCCGTTATGGTCATGAGCACTAGCCTGGTTCTACAAGAGCTTTTAGGAATTACGACCCCTACAATTCCCTTCGAAGTGACCCTACTTCTCTCCTACATAGGTGATTCCTATATAGGTGATTTCATACTAAATCATTAAAAACATATGTTTTGCGATTTCATCTTGAATCATTTTGCTTTGTGATTTCATCCTGAATCATTAAAGCCATATGTTTAACCTCTTAACAAGTCACATTTGTTACAGGAATGGACTAAGATGTTTCAATTTAAGTAACACCCCCATATTGATGTGAATTCCCCCACATTTCTATGATTAGGTTGTCCTATTAAACCCAGATCTTAGGATCTCCTGTCAGCTAAGTTAGGTTTTCCTTCATAGAAACTCATTCCTTTAAGGGCTTTAGTCCTATTCCTTTAGATGACTCTCTAACTAACTCTCTGCTTAAGCCCTTCGTAAGCGGATCCGCGATGTTATCCATTGACTTTACGTAGTCAATCGTGATAACTCTATTTGAGAGTAGTTGTCACACCAATCACCGTCTATGATGAATATGTCTCGACTTACCATTTTTTGTTGTGATATGAGTTCTGTCAAAATTCAATTGACTATCACACTTTATGGCCGTTACCGGTTTACGCCATCTTGGTATGTCCTTTACGAATTAACGTAAACATCCCGCATATTTTATAAATTTATCTTAAATGATACATTCAGATTTCATCATAGATTTAGCTATAAGCGTCTGTATGAAATACTTTCAAGATTTCTAAGACATAGCTTCCCACTTAGCTTAAATACATCCGCTCTAGTGGATCTATATTCCTATATATTGGAGTCCGTATTTGCATAACTATCATTTGGTAGCAGCCAAATATCTTCCATAATGTAATTATAGTACTCATGTAATACTTATTCAAATGGTCCCTACTTGAATTACTGGTATATCTAATTAACCCGACTGTAAGTTTTAAATAAGGTGAGACGCACGTCATAAAACACATAAGATGTCTAATATTATTTGAGTATTCAAAATGGGCAACACCTTTAGATTAAAAGATGTCATTGAATTCTTGCTAGGCCTGAATCCCCCACATTGAATCTCTCAAGAAGATTGTCCTTATATAGTTTTTGACTTTAAAACAAATCCATATTGGTTCACATAACATTAGTTCCAAGAACCATATTCAACAACTAATGAAGTTCATGTCAATCTTGACTCCAACATGTCATTAGTGGATTTGTTTATCTTCTTATCACTTCAAGTGATAATTATACCATCTATGTATAAACACAAGAGTACATATATGCTATCGATCACAAATACATCCATTAATTTCAAATCCACATTCTTACCTGATATGGTGAAAATTGATGTCCTTGTTTGGACTTAGCAAGCCTACAAACTTTGCTCTCTAGTCCAGAGCCATGAAACCCTCAGGTTGGTTCATGTATAGTAGTTTTTCTAAATCCCCGTTTAGAAATGTCATTTTCACATCCATTTGATCAACTTCCATTTTTCTTAATGTGACAATAGTAAGTACCATTCTAATCAAGGTTATTCGCGTAACAGGCAAATAAGTATCAAAGTAATCTAGACCTTCGCTTTGTCTAAATCCTTTGATTGCCAATCTTGCTTTGTACTTGTCAATGGTTCCATCGATTTTCATCTTCTTCTTGAAGACCCATTTATAGCCTAGTGGTTTACAACCCAAAAGTAAACCCACGAGCTCCCAAGTATGATTTTGTAAAATAGAATTTATTTCACTTTTAATGGCTTCTTTACGTTGAGTCATTTCGAGGAAGTTATCGCTTCTCAATAAGAAGTAGGATCATTTTCTACCATAAAAGTGTAGGATATTGGAAATCATAACATAATAGAAGATGGATGGATTAGTCAAGTCTAGAGAGAGAAAGTTAGAGAGAAAAACTTTCTAGTGAGAGAAAATGAAGTTGTATTATGAAATGACTAACCACCTCTTCCATGGCATGGAAGAGGCTTATATAGTGAGTTACAAACTGGCCTAAAGGCCATGATATAGGTCTTACACGTTGGGTTTAATACCCGGCCCATTACCGATTGTTATACATTAAACGATTAACTACGAGCTACTATTAACGGTAAAATACACAGGGTGGCCGAGTCTTTTTCTAATATCTAACAATCTCTCCTAAGGGAGGTCACCCTAGAAAATACTAACTTACGCTCAATAATCTTTTGATTGATCTTGTGTTCAGCTCGTAGTCTTTGATTCTTCATGTAATATCTTGTACATTGATGTAGTGGTCTTTGTATTGTGTCTTGTAATTATACTTGATATGTGATCTTGAGCTTCTTTGAGATCATCAGCCAAATTTAATCTCTGATCATCAACTTGTGGTCTTTCGCCGTCTTGTGCTTGTGACATCTGGACCGGCATGCTCATACCTTTCTTTATGGTGAAAGTTTGAATATTCGTCGTTCTTGAAGTTCCTTTAGCTTTAATACTTGATCACTTTGAGAGGACTTTGATATCAGAGTTGCAGAAGCTTTGAAACGTATACTTGAGCTTTCACTAGGTCATTAGATGTATCGGTCGAGTATGAGCATGCGGTTATGAAATAGACTCCACTGGAACGAGGTATCTCCATCTCCATCTTTACTTGAACCTTCAATAAAACAGTTAGCAATAAAGCTTGTAGACGAATATGGATTTGTCATTTGTCTGAGTTTGGTTGGATTAACCTCCAGATCCTGTAAGGACCGACCTGGGATTAGGTATTCAATCTTAAGAAGAATCTCCTTGACAGGATTTCTAGTATAAGTGTTGGATCTTCCAATGTTTCTTTTAATCAGAATGTCTTAAAGCAGACAACCTAACTTGCCTGTTCCTCTTAATCAAAAACATCTCAAAAGCAGCAGCAAGTCAACAGATAAGAGTGAATCATTTAGTATACTATCTTACTAACCGACTGACAAAGAAAAAAGGAAAATGATTAAAAATCAATCGACAGTTCACTTGAGAAAGTGTTTTTGTGACACATCGAGAGTGTTAAGCTTTTATCAAAATTCATCAATCATTAATTCAGAATCTGGACCGATTCGATACCCAGTGTCACAAGTTTGAACCATTAAGGATCTCGCAAGTCACCTACCATGAGCTTGTTTGATGTTGGCTCAAGTAGGATTTCCATCTTCATTGTGAACACATAAGTGTCACTCAAATGTTCTGGCAAAACAACAAGGATTCACATTGTGTGAATGACAAGTAAACATGGAATAGTGTCCTAATAAGATTAACTGATGATATCTTGGCTCTAGACTCAATTGTGCATTTTTTGTTTTAGCGATCAGAGGCTAGAGCGGACTGCTACCTTTTCAATATTCAATGTCAGCAATCATCTTTATGATTCTGACAGCAGATGTATTGACCTGGTTTCTGCCTAAGTGTATGGAGGGCTTCTTTCTTACCCCCTTTAACCTTACATTTCTTTTCATTCTTCAACCCTTAAGTGCTTACACGAGACTTCATGACTAGAACCTTGTTGGTTTGGTTTCAGGTTTAACTAGCTCCCTCTCAGTCGTTAACTAATTCCCTTGATTCTTACATTACTCCATTTTATTTATGTCCATACCTAAGGACATCTTACACTAACTAGTGGTTTGCCCATGGAAGATCCCTCCGATTCTGGCTGGATCGTGGGAACTAATACATAACCTTACAAACCTTATAACTCTGATAAAATTAAATACATGGTCGATCTTTTTTGTACAGTTCATCCGTTGCTAAAAACCAATTGAAAAAACTCAATCAGGTACATGTGATATAAATAGGCAAAAGCTTTTATACCTTAGATTGTTTTATGAATTATCCGAAACGCTCCCCGTCAACATGTGCAACGATTAACAAAAATGTTTGAGCAAAGGAGAGGAGTATACACAAAAGATCCATAAAATCACATTTTTTATCAGTTTTCATATTTAAATCACATTTTCTCCCCTTATCAAAAATGTCAAATCACCAATGGATTCGAATATGTTGGAAAAATAGGAGAAAAATGTTCTGATTAATCACAAGCCGAATGGGGAACATATTAATGCTCCCTCTTAATCTATGAGGGATTCTGTTAGTGTCAGGTATGATAGGTTTAAAAGATTTTGAATTTAATGAAAAATTCATGAAAAAATCATACACTGACACATAATACTAACTACAACACTACTTTATAATGTACAAAGTTTATAGTATATTACAAATGATATTAACCTTATAAATGGAATGAAGAGATCATTCCGTTCTCTGAAGAAGTCTGTAGTCAATATCGCGAACACGTCCACCAATAAAGCATTCCAAGTTCCGAAAGATCCTTCTGGTCTTGAGTCTTCGTTCAATGGCATGTATGAATTCCTTACTCATTTCTACATCCTTAACCGTCCAAAACCGTGTGTTCATACCAGGATTGAGCCGATTAACCTTGTACTTCTTAACTCTGTAATCCAGTACTTCCATAATATTTGTCAGCGTACCATTACTGAACTTGTAAATCTCATTAAACCTCGTGATCTTCCATTCGTTGTTACTGACAGGGACCACAACCGCTCGAGGCAAATCAATGATTGTATAGTCATGCTTATACTCAAAGCCGTTTGCATCCCATCTAGGTTTAGTGAGATTCAACTATTTCTGGTAGCTTTCAATGCCGAGTTGGAAGTCTTCAACCTGCTGTCGAATCACTAAGTTGCGTGTCCATAATTTAATAGCAGTAGAGAGCATATGTATGTCTGAACCACGAAGATGATTTAGATGACCTTGAAGAAGCAGCAGATTCAGGTCTTTAAAGTCACTGGGATACAAGTTTTTAAAGTCCTTTTCTGCAATCGTATATTCTTGATGATCAGCTCTACGCAGTGTGATCTCTTTTAAGTAGTCGTACCCGTAGCGAGAGTAGGCTTTTATTCTAACAACACTGAGTATACGCATGTGAGTTCTGACAACCTTGCGGCTTGAGTCACCAGTATGTCGGTCAATGTAGAATTTCTAACGATTAAACCACCAATGAGAGATACCATAAGAGGCACTTATGTCATAGGTGCAGACATAATTGATCCACATATCCTCAGGTACGAGTAGTTTAAGTCCAAAGTTAAGATAACGATTAAAGCCTGTTATCTTGAAATTAATAGAGCTTGTTCCGCTTTCCCCTTACTGTCAATATCGCATAATCTAAGTCCTTATTGAAAAAAAGAATTAGTTTTAATAGTGACATGCCTGGTGACCACAAAGAGGCAGAGGTCTGCTACAACATCAATCTTGAATTGATCCACTTTCAGGATTAGCCCTGTCAATCTGTCTGTTAAGCCATCTTGTGACATGTCGTACCATCATGAACTGAAGAAGACTACGACCTGGGTAGAACTTTAACAAACTTCAAAGCTTATATTTGCCCTTTCGAAGTAATGCATGTGTAACACGGTCGTAGTACACATTATTTGGCAATATCCAGTTCATGAAAGTCATCATGTCTCCAGTCTTTGCAAGCAATGAGTTCTCAGCAGGGGGTTCATAGGTTAAAACCAATGCAGAAGCCCAGTTGTTCTCAACATCTGACACATTGGAAGAAGGGATGGTCCAAGCAGGTTCAGGAGTTGTTGGTCTTTCTTCTTTAGGAGTGGTTTTCCACTAGATATTATTCTCAATGTAAGCTTTTGTATGGGGGGGTGATCAATTCCCGAGTGTCTTCATCATCAGACAAATGTACCTGTTCATCGAGAATAGAATCATCATTTATCAGATATTCTATAAGAGATGTTTCTTGAGTAGCAGTAAAAGCAGCTAACTCGTATCTAGTGTCAAAGGTAGTCTAAGCCATGGATTTTTATGTTGAGGTCGCTGTCTTAGACCAACTTAGAGCCTCACTGCCTTGTTGTTGATTGCCTTGGTTGGTATTAGTAGATGGAGGATGAGGAAGTTGGGGAAACTGAGAAGATCTTGATGCTCCTGAAGTACCTAGAGCACTAGACGCGCCTGCTGGAGGTGGTGGAGGTGGTGGTTTTGGAGGTGGAGACCCAGAAGGAGTTCTTGGTGAATCTGGTCTTTTTTTATGCTTATTACGAGCTTTGGCCAGATCTGCTTGAAGTTGATCCGAATGGTCATGATCTATTGACTTCTCCAGTGCTTCATAGAGGTTCTTGTGATCTTCATAGGTTTTGTAGGACCCAGTTTCCCACATTCGTTGTAGAAGAATCTCTTTCATGTCAGCTTTCGGTAAATCTTTAAAGCGAGCACGAAGTAGAGCTTGGAGAGCCCAATCAACTGCATCAGTGAGAATTTCATCAACGACTTTGCTCAACTTCTGAGGAATATTAAAATTCTCCAAGTTGTATAGACGGGACCCATGTTTGTTTAAACTTTCCTCCAGAGCTGAGTTGTCTTGTATCAAATTTTCCATGTGTTGTTCAAGTTTTCCAATGTGTTGTAACAAGATCGGATCTATGGTGCTTTTTTATGGTTAGAAGTGGTGGTGGTGAAGAGATTGTTGATAGTTGTGATTGTTTTGGTTGTGTTTTGTTTGATTTGGATAAGTCATGAACAGTTAGAGAGTCTGGTAGTAACATGGTTATATTAATAACCGAAAGTGGTCATTAGAGGAACTCGAAGAGGTGTCCTGATAATATGGACCCCCCCGGTAACCATGGACTGAACTTTGATACAGCAATGGTTTTCTCTGGTTTCTCTTCTTTGGCTTCTTCATAAAGATACTGATCATGAAGCTAGTTTCTTTTTCAAGATGTTTGTAGAGAAGACAGTGTTTCCAGTGGAGCTTGGTAGGTTCTTCAAGAAATCACCTGTTCTTCCAGGTGAAGTTTAGGTTTTCTTGAACCTTTGGGTAAGGCAGTTGTAGTAAACTCTTCATCCATTTACTCAGGGTTTTGTTGAGTAGAAGCATTAGAGACCGCTAAGTCCATAGGTTCAAGGGTTGATCCAGCATGAACCACATGGCTTGGTTGAGGTTGAAACTCTGCAGCATTACCAGGGTTTGATCCAGCCTAGCCTTTATCTTGTTTACCAGGGTTTGATCCAGCATGTCCTTCATCTTGAGCTCTAGTATTGATCTCAGTGAGCTCCCTGTTGGATGCATCTTTATCTTTGTTAACAGGAGTCACTACCTCATCAGACCCTATTTCACTGTCTGCAAGATCTAGTTCAGCATCCAAGGAAGGAGATTTCGCATTTCTAGAGGTTTCAGTGGTCATAGGAGTGCGCATATAAAAGAATAAATAAATCACTGTGCTCTTTCTTCTTTGGAGTCTGAAGGTGAGATAGATCACAGAGTAAGCTTGTTCTTTAATGACTTTCTATTTTCCCTTTCCTTGTACCCCTGGAAGTGGTTAAAATCTCCTAGAGTCTGGTTCCCGTATCACCACAGTACGAGCTGGTCCCTGATTCTTTGCCTCAAGATCTTTCAAGCTTAGTTCCACAGCCCGTTGTTAGTCAGCTTCCTCATCATCAATCAGTTCGGTTGCATTAACCTCCGGTTCCGTGAGGACCGTTTTACAGTATAAATACTGTACCTGTGATCAGGTAGATTCATTATAAGAACCTCCTTGACAGGGTTTCCAGCTCAAAGTGTTAGATCCTCTAACGCAGATGCATTAGATTCACTGTACTTGCTAGTATCTCTTTACCGGACACCTCAAAGCAGGCTACCTCACTAATAGTATTGCTACTAATAGAACGGTAAGAGTGAATCAGTGAGTTACTATCTCACCGATTGAAGAGAAAATTGATTTGAAAATCAATCAACGTGTCACTAGTAAAAGTGTTTTTTGTAACACATCGAGAGTTTTAAGCTTTTATCAAAATTCATCCTCTGTCAATTCATAATCTGGACCGAATCGATGCCCAGTGTCACAAGTTTGATCCATTTAGGATCTCACAAGTCACCTACCTAGAGCTTGTTTGATGTTGGCTCTAGCAGGATTTCCATCTTCACTGTGAATACTTTCGTATCACTCGGATGTTCTGGCAATATCACAAGGATAATGCGTAGGACTCTTAAGATAATCCTTGTTTTCATAGTGTGTGAAAGACAAGTATATTGGAATAGTGTCCTAACAAGATTTATTGATGATCTCTTGGCTCTAGACTCAATAGTGTGTTTTGGTTTTAGTGATCAGAGGTTGGAGCGGACTGCCACATTTTCAATATCAACTAACTCAGAGTAAGAAAGTCAATAGATAACGTGTTTAGTCTCCGTGAGAAATGAAACAGAAATCTTTTGAGAGATTCTGAGTGGCTAGGGGGGTTGTGCATTGCATCACTGGGTCCATGATGTCTGTCTTCAATGTCAGCAATCATCATTGTGATTCTGACAGCAGATGTATTGACCCAGTTTTTGCCTAAGTGTATGGAGGGCTTCTTTCTTTTCACCCTTTACTCGTATAATTCTTTTTCATTCTTCAACCCCTTCAGTGCTTACTAAGACTTCATGACTAGTACCTTGTTGGGTTTGATCCAGTACTAGCTCCATCTTAGTCGGCACTATTCCCTTATTCTCACTTTTACTCCTTTTTTATGTCATACCTAAGGACTTCTACACTAACTAGTGGATTGTCCCTGGGTAGATCCCTCCGGTTCTGGCTGGATCATGGGAACTAATACCTAACCTTACCAACCTTATAACTCCGATAAAATTAAATGCATGGTCGGTCTTTTGGTACTATTTTCCTTGTCATAAAACCTTTTGAAAACCTTAATCAAGGTACTTGTGATATAAATATCAAAGCTTTTAGTACCTGGATTGTTTTTGAATTTTCAAAAACGCTCCCCCTCAACATGTGCATCGATTAAACGAAAATGTTTAGCACAAGGAGGATGGAGTATACACATGAGTCCACAAAATCACATCTTTTATCAGTTTTCATATTTGAATCACATTTTCTCCCCTTATCAAAAATGTCAAATCCTTTGATGTTTTAGATACCAATGGATTTGAATATGTTGGAAAAACTAGAGAAAAATGTGTTGCTTAATCAGAAGCCGAATGGGGAACATATTAATGCTCCTCCTTAATCTATGAGGGATTCTGTTAGTATCAAGTATGATAGGTTTGAAAGATTTTGAATTTAATAAAAAAATTCATGAAAAATTCATACACTGACACATAACACTAACTACAACACTACTCTATAATGTACAAAGTTTACAATATATGACAAATGATATTGACCTTATAAAGGGAATGAAGAGATCATTCCGTTCTCTGAAGAAGTCTGTAGTCAATGTCGCGAACACGTCCACCAACAAAGCATTCCAAGTTCCGGTAGATCCTTCTGGTCTTGAGTCTTCGTTCAATGGCATGTATAAATTCCTTGCTCCTTGTCACATCCTTAGCAGTCCAAAACCGCGTGTTCATACCCGGATTGAACCGATTAACCTTGTACTCCTTAACTCTGTAATCCAGTGCTTCCAGAATATTTGTCAACGTACCATCACTGAACTTGTAAATTTCGTTGAACCTCATGATCTTTCGTTCATTGTTGTTGACTGGGAAGACTACTGCTCGAGGAGACTCAATGATGGTATAATCATGCTTGAACTCGAAGCCTTTAGCATCCCATCCTGGTTTAGTGAGGTTCAGCTGAGTCTGGTAGCTTTCAATGCCGAGTTGAAAGTCTTCAACCCGCTGTCGAATCACCAAGTTTCGGGTCTATAGTTTGACAGCAGTAGATAGCATACGTTTGTCGGAACCAGGAAGATGATCAAGATGACCTTGCAGAAGGAGCAGATTCAGGTCTTCAAAGTCACTGGGATACAAGTTCTTGAAATCTTTTTCAGCAATCGTGTACTCTTTATAATCAGCTCGTCGAAGAAGAATTTCGCTCAAGTAGTCATACCTGTATCTTGAATAGGCTTTGATTCTGACGACACTGAGAATCCGTATGTGTTTTCTGACTTCTCTTCGATGTGACGGAGAATCATGTCTCTCAATATAGAACTTCTGTCGATTGAACCACCAGTGAGAAATTCCATAAGCGGCACTTATGTCATAGGTGCACACTTCATCAATCCACATTTGCTCTGGCACTAGTAGTTCAAGTCCAAAGTCAGGATAACGAGCAGCCTTCATCTTGGAAATTGACAGTGCGGGCCTGCTTCCCTTGTTGCCATATCTCAAATACTCCAAGTCTTTATTGATAAAGAATTGGGTTTAAATAGTGACATGACTTGGAGAACCACCAAGTTTCAGAAATGGCACAAATGGTTCTTCAAGTTTCATAAGCCTAGGAAACATTTAGCAAATTTCACATAAGTCCCTATACTCATAAATAATTGACAATTTTGGCCTTTCGAGTTAAAATAAATTTAACTCCCCTTCAAATTGTAACCCCGTTAAATACACAAACCTTTTACCAATTAATTATTTGATGAATTAAAATGGCCGTTAGATGTCATAAATTTGAAAACACTCTCCCTCTCAATTAATGACCAGTTTTCTATTTAAAGAGCTGTAGTCGTTGATTGAGTATCAAATTTTATGAAAAGTCCAAGTCTAATTGATTTTCAAACAACATTTTTTTCACCATATGTAACACAAATAATTTTTGAAGAATCATAGACGAAAAATAATTTGGTTAAAAAGAAGACTTCTCTTCTATATCAAAAAATAATGCACTGAAACGTACATTAAGTCAGAGTTGCATGGATATAAAGTAACCCATGCCTAGGAGAAATTAATCGCCCGTTGTTAGGAACAACCATCTTTTTTGGCGACATGCTTTCCTCATTTTGAAAAACAGGTTGCAGTCTGAAATAACTGCATGCCATGAAGACATGTTTTGAAAACAGTTTGAACTTCCGCTCGAACTTCATTTAAAGACCCGTGTCATTATTGAATGACAAGGAGTTCTTGGTGAATCTGATCTCTTTCGATGCTTCTTACGAGCTTCGACTAGATCTGCTTGAAGTTGATCTGAGTGGTCACGATCCATTAACTTCTCTAGTGCTTCATAGAGGTTCTTGTGATCTTCATGGGTTTTGTAGGACCCAATTTCCCACATTCGTTGTAGAAGAATCTCTTTCATGTCAGCTTTCGATAACTCTCTAAAGCGAGCACGAAGTGGAGCTTGGAGAGCCCAGTCAACTGCATCAGTAACAATCTCATCAACGGCTTTGCTCACTTTCTGAAGAATATTGAGATTGTCCAAGTTGTACAGACGGGACACATGTTTGTTCAACCTTTCCTCTAGAGCAGAGTTGTCTTGTATCAAATTTGCCATGTGTTTTTCAAGTTCACCAATACGTTGTAATAAGATCGGATCTGTGGTGCTTTATTATGGTTGGAGTGGTGGTAGTGGAAGAGTTGTTGTTGTTGTGACTGTTATGGTTGTTGCTGTTGATGTTGGGAGTAGAGCATGAACAGTTGGAGAGTCTGATTGTGACGTTGTGAGATCAATAACCGGAGTGGTCATTGAAGGAACCGAAGAGGTGTCCTGTTAAATGGGGACCGTGACCATTGACTGAACCTCTGATTCATCATTGCTTTTCTCTGGTTCTTCTTTCTGTGGCTTCTCCATGAAGAACTGATCAGTGAAGCTGAGTTCTTTTTCAAGATTTTGTAAAGAAGACAGGGTTCCAGTGGAGCTTGCAGGTTCCTCAAGAATCACCTGATCTTCAGTTGGGAGTTTGAGGTTCTCCTGAATATTTGGGTAAGCAGTTGTAGTAAACTCTTCATCCATTTGCTCAGGGTTTTGTTGAGTAGAAGCATCAGTGACCGCTAAGTCCATGGGTTCAAGGTTTGGTCCAGCATGAACCACATGACTTGGTTGAGGTTGAAACTCTGCAGCATTACCAGGGTTTGATCCAGCCTGGCCTTCATCTTGTTTACCAGGGTTTAATCCAGTCTGGCCTTCATCCTGAACTCCAGCATTGATCTCAATGAGCTCCTTGTTAGATGCATCTTTCTCTTTGTTAACAGGAGTCACTACCTCATCAGACTCTGTTTCACTGTCTGCAAGAGCTAGTTCAGCATCCAGGGAAGGAGATTCAGCATTTCTAGAGGGTTCAGTAGTCATAGGAGTGCGCCTCTGAAAGATAAATTGATCAGTTGGGCTCTTCTTCTTTGGAGTCTGAAGGATGAGTAGATCACGAGAAGCTTGTTCCTTAATGACTTTCTCTTTTCCCCTTCCTTATACCTCTGGAAGCGGTTGAAATCTCCCAAAGTCTGGTTCCCGTATCACCACAGTACGAGTTGGTCCCTGATTCTTTGCCTCAGTTCTTCAATGCTTAGTTCCACGGCCGTTGATATCAGCTTCATCATCATTATCCTAGGTTTCAAAAATAGGAACACCTTCATCGGAAAATTCATCCACCAACTTGAGTGGACTTTGAGGGTTCATTAGGAGTTTCCTTGACCAGTTTTCGCTTCTTTTCTAGAACTGCTTTTGATGGTTTAGTGGGTTCTTGTTTAGGTTTGGGTGGTTGTGAAGAAGTTAATTTGGGTTTTGAAGCTTTGTCACCAGCGGGAGATTCGGGTACTGCTCCTTCTTCCGCCATACCGTGTTCTCTATCCAGATATTGTTGATACTCAGTGACATGAGCCAGGTATCCGTCGTAGTATGGTGCTCTTTTAATTGAATCAGTGAGAAGGACATCAGGTATCGACATACCAAATACTTCCCTACCATCCTTACCAACAAACCTGAGATTTCCCAGAACGTTATCATCATGAGAGTAGTGAGAGGTGAACCAGTTCTTGGGTGTATATTGTGCTTGGTTTTCAAGTATAGATAATTAGTTTGGTGAATCTGATGCTTGGGATAAGCAGAGGAGAGGACTTCTTCTTTCCACATGAAGTCATTGTCAGCCCCTTCTTATCAATAAGGAAGGTTTGTATTGATTGAACAAATTCTTCCCAAATCCTCTCAGCATAATCGATGTTTAGTAGCGATGAACTGAATACACCAAAGAATCTTGAAGCACAGGATGTCTTGCTATACTTGTCCAATAATTTTACCTGTAAGACACATGTTGATCATGGACAAGATGGCTCTCCATGGTTGATAGAGATTATTAACCGACATTGCAGACACGTTCCTGAGCGTACAGGGGTATCCCAGAGTGTTGACATATTCGATAACTGCTTCACTCAAGGGTGGAGCCATTAATGGATTGTTATCATTGATTGGTGAGATTTAAAGTGCATCTCTGAGAATATATTTGTGAAGATTGAACCATTTCTCATCCAACTGATAGCTGTATAATACCAGTAGTTTTGATGTCATAACGGCATGGTTTGTCCAGAACTGATGAATGTAAATAGCGGGGAATCATGGAAAGATGAAGTGAAGGCTTATATAAGTTGGTATTTTTCAGTTGGCAACAACAACCTTATAGTTTGGTTGCCTCTGTGACTTCAGTACATTAGTAAGCATTTACTCTCGACGACAGGGAACCATTTTCGTATGGTAAGATCAGAATCATTCATTTGGTCGGTGGTGCGGGGAAGCAGGAGCTTAGTTTAGCAGGTACATCATTGGCGGAATATTCAGTCAGCCATAGTAGCTGCACAAGTTAAATCCAAAACCAGGACATACATACAGATAATGATGTTAGATGGGAAAAAACTTCCAAAGGGATATGGAATGCACAATGGGATTTCATATTGAGTATAAAACACTTAATTCACCCTGAGACAGATGTCAACATGTTTGGTCAACTCAAAAGTCAACAGAAGTCAACCTTGGAATGAGTTGACACAAGGCTAATTGACAAATTGCTAACACAATCAAATGATAACTCGCTAGAATATTCTATTAAGGATACTCAAACTCACTACAGACAACTCGCTAGAATATTATATTAGGAATACTCAACTCGCTACCAAATTAGAAAAAAATTGAAATAGAGGGTTGAATATTTTAATAAAAAAATCATCCTCAACTCGCTATTGGGTAGCGAGTTGCCTGTTCATAATAAAATAATAGAATATATTCAACTCGCCAATGTCAACTCGCCATGAATATTAGAAAATTATCAAATGTATTTAATTAGCAAAATTTTGAAATTGGAGGGTTTTGAATATTTTTAATAATAGAAAAATCTTCCTCAACTCGCTACTGGATGCGAGTTGCCTGTTCATAATAAAATAATAAAATATATTTAACTCGCTACCAAGAAATATCACACAACTCGCTACCAAGAATTATCACATAGCTCGCTACTAATCATATTATTCAAAATCACTCATATTGATTACAAGACCACGAAGGCATATGACTTAGGAACTAACATCATATCTTAGCATATAACCACTGTTAAAACGGCAAACCAACAACAACATTTGATCTTCGACTATCAAAAGTAAAAGAAAGCCACAAAAATCAATTAGACCTAATGATAACGATTGGGGATTTAATTAAGACATAGACGAAGCATCATACATACATACTAAATCATATTCCAAGCTATTAAATCGCATCATTTCCAAAATCAATTAATGATTTGGATGATTTAAAACAAGTCGAATCTCATTGATTATTAAACGATTCACTGTGATTTAGGCAAAACAATTGTTTTAGACTTTAAGAGTTGTTTACAAGATAGCGATCATAAAACAATAGGTACCTTAGCACGATTAACCACAGAAATCACGAATCAATAAAACTCTCAAACTAGCGAGTCGCGGGTATGGTTTTTAAAGAGAAAGAGTTTGATTGGATTTCTTAAAAGTTTGACCAACCTCAAGTCGCTATTCCTATTTATACCATTAATAGTTTCACAATTTGGCAGATTTGGTCCCTTTACTTCTAATTCTTCTCATAATGGATTTAGAGTATTAACCAAGGATTTAGACTAGTTTCAAATGAAGGCACAAATGGTCCCTTATAGATCATATAAGCCTAGGAAACATTTAGCAAATTGCACATAAGTCCCTCTACTTTCACATAATTGACAACTTTGGCCTTTTGAGTTACAAAAATAATTTAACTCCCCTTTAAACTTGTAATCACCGTATAAATACAAAAAACCTTATTACCAAGTAACTAATTAGAATGAATTATTAAGATGCCATTATTAGATGTCATAAATTGAAAACACTATCTCCCTCAATTCAATGGACCGGTATTCTAATCGAAAGAGCTGTTAGTCATTGATTGAGTGTCAATTTTTGAAAAAAAATCACAAGTCTGATGATTTCTCAAACTAAACTTTTCCACCGTGTTAGATAACACAATATTTTTGAAGATTCAAAATTAAGAAGAAAATTTTTGGTTAAAAAAGGAAGACTTTCTCTTTTCGATTAAGAAAGAATGCACTAAATGTACATTAATCCCTTGGATTTGCAGGATATTATGAAAAGTTAATCTAGTGCACTGGGGAAAAGAAAAATTTATTTATGTTGTTAGGAACATCTGTCTTTTTGGCAACATGCTTTCCTCAAATTGAAAAGCGGGTTGCAGTCGGAAATAACTGCAAGCCATTAAGACATGTTTTAAAACAGTTTGTGAAAATTCCACGAGAACTTCATTTTTAAAGGCATGTGTCTTATTGAAATGACAATTTCTAGGTCCGTAAATGTTATCGATTTACAGAAGGGACATGTCTTAAAAAAATATTTTTGTTGATTTTCTATTTTTTTTTATTTTGAGGTTTTTTATAGTTTTTATATTTTTGTATTTTGTTTATGTGTTTAATATATATACAAATATACATAGGATATATGAAGACCATCCTTTAATCCTCTTCTCCTTCCTGAAGACGTTGAAGAGTTTTCGAAGTCATACTCTTCATACCAAGACGTGGGAGTAAAAATTCGAACCGCTCTCTCGGTAATGCCTTGGTGAATATGTCCGCAAGCTGATAATTCGTCGTCACGAAGTACAATTCAACCACACCTTTCTCAACCTGCTCTTGAATGAAATGATGATGTATGTCAATGTGCTTGGGTCTGGGAGTTCGTTGGATTTTGTTACATCAGAGAGCTATTGCACGGCGTTATAACAATAATGGGGAAGTCTTGTTGAAGGGCTAAACCGTTAATCTAAGATGTGATCTCATCCAAAGTATCTGAGCACAGCATCCAGACATGGCAATGTATTCAGCCTCTGTGGTTGAGATCGCAGTGCTCTTTTGTTTCTTGGATGACCAGCTGACTAATTTATCTCTAAGGATTAAGCACTTCCTGACCGTTACTTATTCGTGTATCTTGACAAACCGGCATGGTCCGCATATGTATAGGCGTTAATTAGTGCCATTGCTAGTGATCTTTTGGAATACCAAAAGTCCTAATTAATGGTTCCTCTGAGATAATAAAAGACCCGTTTAAGTGCTTCAAGGTGCTTTTTGGTAGGCGATGCCTGATACCTAGCACACATGCATACAGCGAATATCAGGACGGTGTCTTGCTTGGCCAGTGAGGGTAACATTAGGAGCCGACCATACTCCAAAACTGAAGTTGGTTAACTGGGGGGATCCCTAAGGGTGGTTCATGATCCAGTTTTAAGTCGATCCCACCATGGGTCGTTAATAACAGGGTCACACGAATCCATCCCAAATTTCTTTAATATTTCTAGAGCAAATTTTGATTGATAAATAAAAATGCCTCCGGGACTTTGAGAAACTTGTAATCCTAGGAAAAAATACATTTGTCCCATCATTGTCATTTGGAATTTTGAACTTATCTCATTGGAAAATATGTCACATGTTTAGGGTCAGTCGAGGCAAATATGATATCATCTACATATATTTAAACAAGAAGAATATGTTGCCTGTTTTCTGAGTGAATAATGTCAGGTCAACTGTACCCTTGGAAAACTTATTGTCTAGAAGAAACAGTGACAAGGTGTCATACCACGCCCGAGGAGCCTGCTTTAAACCATATAGAGCCTTCTTCAGACGATAAACATGTGTCGGATGGTCTGGATCAACAAAACCCTTTGGTTGACTAACATGGACTTCTTCCTTCAATTCGCCATTAAGTAATGATGTCTTGACACCCATTTGATAGATGGTCATGTTCTTACTGGAGGTATTAGCGATGAAGATTCTTATAGCCTCGATGCGTGCAACCGGTGCAAAGGATTCCTCGAAGTCAATACCCTCTTCTTGTCGATATCCATTGGCCACTAACCTAGCCTTGTTTTTCAAAACATCACCGTACTCATCAAGCTTAACTTTATAAATCCACTTGAGAGCAATAATCATGACACAGTCTAGTCGTGGTACTAATTCTCATACTTGAAGTCGATTAAATTCGTTAATCTCATCTTGCATGGCTTAAAACCAGAAATCTTCAGTTATAGCAGATTTGAAGTTCTTTGGTTCGACTTTGGATAGTACAGAGTTATACAAGCACCACAAGGCATCGGTTGTAAGTTGTTTTCTGGTCGATACCGGTCGAGAGGGATTTCCAATGACATTATCAAGCGGGTGATCCTTGCTCAATTTCCCGAGATGATGATGTGGTTGAGATACATGTGTTGATTCTGCTGAACAAACATCCCCAGATGATGATGCTTCAGAGCTAGGTTCGGAAGCAAACATGTTTACGAAGGGATTGTTGTCAACAGGAGCAAAAGGATTGTCTTCAATGATAGTAGATCCAGCAGCAACACCTTGATGTGAACTTGGAGATTATAATGCCGAAGATTACGGTGAATGACTTGGAGATGGTGCATCTTGATCAATGGTAGTAGAAGAAGGTGTACCGGCTGAAGTGGCTGGAACTAGAACTACTAGAGTAGGAGAAATCGGTCTTTCAACACGAGGAGGTTCTAGGTATTCATCGAACATTGGTTGGAATAAAATCTCCAGTTTTTTATTAGTTGGGGGCACATAAGGTGCTGTAGAGACCGGATTGGGTATGAGCCCTGAACTTATCTGTCCAGGCATCAAAAACGTAGGAGCGGGTCCTATACTGAGTTGCACAGGAGCCATCAGCTCAGATAGCTCATCGAATTGAACGTGAATAGTTTTCATGATTCATCGGGTCCTTTTATTGTAGATTATATAACCCTTCCTGCTTGGTGCATAACCAATAAAAATTCTAATATCAGCTGTTGGTTGTAATTTTTCAAGATCCTCGCTGTCATTTATTGGGTAACAAAGAGCACCAAAGACTCGAAAAAGGTAAGATCAGGCTTCTTATCATGCACCAGCTCATATGGGGTTTTATTATGGCGAGTGTGAATGAGGGATCGGTTTTGGGTGTAACAAGCCGTAGAAACAACTTCTGCCCATAAAAACATCGGGGCCTTAGAAAATATCAGCATTGACCTAGCAGCCTCAACAAGAGTATGGTTCCGTCTTTCGACAATGCCGTTCTGCTGTGGAGTCCTCGAAACTGTTTTTTGGTGAAAAATGCCGACACTTTCATAATATTTAGTCAAATATTTATTGACAAATTTTGTGCAATTATCGGTACGGATGTATCTAACAGTTTTGTTGAGACCAACTTGTATTTGCTTCGGAAATTTGATGACGAACTCTGGGGTTTCATCTTTCGATCTTAAAAACTTAACCCAAGTAAACCTCGAATAGTCATTGACAATGACTAAGATGTATTTCTTCCCATTGATTATGTGTACTTGCATTGGTCTACATAAATCCATATGAAGGGTATCGGGAACTTCCAAGTTTGTGTTTTCAGCTTTGGGTGTGTGGGTATGCTTTTTGCTCTTTCCATGTTGACATGTGGAGCAAAGATGATCTTTCTCAAACTTAAATCTAGGTAAACCTCTTACTAAATCCTTTCTAGCAAGGTCATTGATGGTACTGAAGTTCAAGTGGTTTAAACATCGATGCCATAACCATGATTTGTTCTTGGAGGCTTTGGACAACAAGCAGATCGGGGTAGACTTCATCATGTCTTCAACCGAGATAGTGTACAAATTAGAACCACGAGAACTATTGATTAATTCCACACCATCAGGTATCGGCGAACAAAACAATGATTAGTGTTCCTGAATGCAATCTTTTAGATTCAGAGTCACAAATTATCTGACAAAAAACAGATTATGTCCCAGTCCTTCTACATAGTATACCCTGGAGATCACACTGTCACCAATCACGTAATCTCCATAACCCATGATAGCGCCGAAGTGGTCATTCCTGAATCTAATGTCCGTGACTCTTTTTATGAAATTCCTGAGCCGTGAGCGATCCCCGGTCATATGTTTTGAGCAGCCTGAGTCCAAATATCAAAGGACGATCTGTATGACCTGCATTTGAAAACAAACAAAGATGGAGAGTTTGGAAAGTTAGATCCCCAATTTTGGTTGGGTTCTTGTTCGTTAGCATGAGCAATGGCCTGATTCTTAGGTGAAGTGGGAAGACGAACGAGAACTACCTGGTATTGTTGGTTTCTACGTTGGTATCTAGTTTTGGGCTTTCTGAGCTACTGATGATTAGTTTCTTAGTTATATATTAGATTTTTATTAGTATAACGGTTTTCAGTTTGCGTAGCAGGCACGACTTTGGGTTTAGTGAGCCTAGTTAAAGGGCATTGTTCTCCTAAAGTAAATATTCTTCCCGTGGGCCTCCATTGATAACCAACACTGGTAAGCACTTTTCCTGTTGCTTTCCACACTTGCTTAACTTGATTAGGTATCCAAACTTGCTTAACTTCGCGCACAACATTTTTAACTGAGGGGGATGCATTTACAGAGTGCAAATAATTAACCACACACATCATGATTTGCGGAATAATAGCATTTGTTACCATGTTTGGCAAACAGAATGAGAATTCGGATTAATTACAGTACGCTTAGAGCTAATATTAGAATCAACACGATGCGTGGTTTTCAAATTAGACTTATTGGTCCTAGGGTGTTCTTCTACTTGCTTCTTGTTGACACTCTTAGCTGGCAAGATCTTATTTTTCTTGGTATTGCTCCTAGGTTGTGATCCGCTAGCATCAGTGCAACTGTTTACTCCTGTAGAAGGAGGCATAGAGACATTAGTCTTCTTAATGTATAGTTGCTCTACATGTTTGTGGTTGTTTAACATATTAGACGTTTCACCCCCCCCCCCCCCCCCCCCCCCCCCCCCCCACCCCCCCCATTGGTCTCAAAGTAACTTGCTTTTTCCTAGTTAAAGGGGTAGCAGCATGGTTTTTATCTTGTTGATTGAAGTCTTTCGGATAAGTGCTAATCACATATTCTAACAGTTCCTGAGAGTGTTTATTGTAAAGGAAAGCAAATGCAAGTGAGCTATCTAATGGTCTATCAACCTTAGCTTCCTCTACGATCTCGCAATGGGTTTCAACACTTTCCTTAAGGTGTTTGAGATAATCTAGATGCACTTCCCTATTGTTCCTATTGTGAGGGGGAATTGGTTTTACAGAATCTATAGTGATGCATTTTAGATTTTCATGTATTAGGGCCCCATACCAATCCAACCCACTTATGTCCCACTATTAGATTCTCATTTTTAGTTAATAAGGCAATTGTTTGTTTGATATGTTTAGCACGCGTGATCTTAATAGAATCATATAATTCTTTGTAATGTTGCTTAATTTTTGCATTCTCAGTCCTAAAAAGCTCATTTTGTTCTTGAAAAACTGTGACATTGTCAGTTAATTGAGTGATCTAAAAATCTAAGGCCCTGAAATCAAGAGTACGGTCAGTTTCACTACGGGTTTCCTTTAATTGAGAGATTTGCATTCTCAATTTTTTAATTGCGTTGTCCTTTCCTTGAATGGAAGCTTTTATTTTTCCGATTTCAAAGACTGAGTCAAAATCAGGAGTATCCCTAGCAGGTAGAGATTTGTTGTTTCCAAAACTTTCTTTAAGGTTTTGATACTTTAACTGTAAATTTAAGTGATTGACCTCAAGATTGGAAAAATGTTTGACTAATTCAGTATGATCATCTTTTTGAACCTTATCACACAATTTAGAAAGCTTTGCTTCAAGTTCCAGACAACGTGCTTGAACAACAGTGTGGGCATCATGCATTTCAGTGAATCTAGATACAGTAAGCTCAGAATTTGTTGCAATATAAAACACATCTTTGGACAAGCAATCAGCAATTAAATTGTCATTTGCAATGAGGAGATGTTTTTGCTCAATCTCATCATACTTTCTATTCATAACATTTTGGTCAACCTCAGCTTTCAATTCTTCAAAAATTTCTTTCATTTCTTTGACTTCCTTAGTGAGTGCCTTTTGAATACCCTCAAAATGTTCTTTAAGTGTTTTGAAAAATGGAATAACCTCGGTGAGATAGCATTCCTTGGTTTGTTCAAAACCCCTTTCCCCTTCAGTGAGCCCCGTTGGTGTAATTCTCTTTTTACAGGTTTTTTCAAATTCCGAAAAAAGTTGTATAAGTGCAAAAATGTTAATTTTCACTTGACTTTTTGTTGGAAGCACCCTAGGGACAAGCGTTGTGGGTGTATTTGGAGGATACACCGTCAACGCTTTGATTGGTCTTGAAGTCGTGGTCTGCCCTTTGAGAGCTTCTGCTTTCATTTTGATGAGATCGTTGGACCAAAATATCTGCTCAGGGGTCAATTGTGTCTGTGGTGTGAAAGTCGCTAAATAATTCTCTTTCGAGTAATCATGTGGTGCAATCTTAACCTTCTTTTTCACACACTCTGGGTCTTTCATTTTTTCATTCATTTTCTTCCTAGTGATTTCAGCTATCTCTAGGGTATCCTCTGAGTTGTGTACTATGGCCGGGACATGATTGGTTTTGATAATTTCATGACCATTATATAGAGCAGGCTGAACTTGCTTTGCACGGGTGAGACATAAAGGGTTCTTGTAGCCAATAGCTACCTTTCTCTGTTCATCATAATAGGGCTTTGGTTTACACAGCATGTGAACTGTTTGAAGAGACTGGTCTTGTTTGTATAATTTATCCTCGACCTTTTCTTTTAAAGCTTTCATGTCCAAAAATTCTTCAAGGAATTTATTTTCTTTCTGTTTAAAATCCTTTTTCAAAGATGTAACTTCTTCTACCATTGACTTGTTATGGTTGATGGTAGAGGTAAGTTGCAGTTTTAAAGAATGAAGTTCCTTTTTCAAATTTTCTTCCTTAATATTACGGTCAGTGATAACTATTCTTAATTGTTCATCAATCTTTTGTTCTCTTTCTGTTAATTCAAACTTGGCCCGTCTTTCATACAGTTCAACTTGTTCCTTATATGTTGCAAGTTCAGCAGTCAATGATTTATCAACTACATTGTTCTGTGTTGTTACAAAGACATATTGGGCAGACGGTTCATATATATCATTTAATATCATCCTGTATGCATCATTTGGTACAGAAGATACATTACTTTGTACAACTGGCACTGCGTTGTCCTTTACATACTGATCATACGGAATCATATTACTATCACTCGTATAATCAGCATGTGAGTCAACAACGTAGTTTGGTTGTACATCGTCATGCATCTCGTGTACTTCATGATGTTCACAAATAGCATCCTGATAGTTGTCATGATCTGGTACCTCAGATAGAATATCCGAATCATATGACGGACTGGCTTCATCATAAATAGGATCTGCGGATAAGAGATTTGCCATGAACATAGTCTGTGCAGTAGGAGCCTCATCAACATCAGAATCAAAAGCATCAAAGTCATCAGCTTGAAACACATTATCCACATTGAGTGCTAATCCACATCTTCATCAACAACATTGTCTTGTCTACCTGCAATAAATAGCAACTGCTCTTCATCCAATGCCACCCCATTCTCCTGAGCTTGCATCAACAACATATTGTCTTTGAAATATTCTTAGTTCTGTGGTCGCTTGGACCGAGTGTAGTTCCTTGCTATGTGGCCTATACCGTTGCAGTTGTAACACTTAATCTGTCTTGCTTGACCTGGATTTGCATTCCCAACTCTGTTCTGAGATCCCTTCCTAACTCTGTTCTGAGCTCCCCCATAACCAATTGCACCTGCATCCCGTGCATTGTTCCCTTGACTTCAATTTTGTCAACCCTAAACATTCTGAACAACAACCCTGCCGTCTTAAACTGTGGCTTGGTTTCTTGTATTTGATAAAGTTCTGAGTTGATTGTTTGTTTGAGAAAGGTATGTTTTGTATGATAGGGTGAGTAGTGCAAGTATGTTGGTTAAGTTCTCAATTAAGTTGTCCATTAGAGAGAGTCCCGAATCAAGTTGAGAATTGTCAGCAAAGTGTGGTGGAACAAATGTGGATGGTAGAGTTATAGATGATTGTAAATAGTACTGCTGATGTGAAGCATTGGACATCAAGGTAAAGGCGTCTAACAGTTGTGTTTTGGAGTGAATCGATCCTTCATCATTTTGTTTTTATAGTGGTGTGCTCGTTTTGCTTCAGATAAGATACAGTTGATCATAGTTGGAGTCCCCCCTCAATCATCGGTTCTCAGTTTCTACTGCTGTTACAAATTACCCCATTCAGGATACATGTTATTAACAAACTTGAGTTCAAACTGCTATTCTGTACATGGTCATCGTGTGTTCCGCAAGTGTTTGATGAGCTTGGCAAAACTGGACATAATAGTAGGTGAAATGGTTTCTCCTTTGTTCTGACGGAAGTGTTCAAAGTCATCATACAGTTGTGATTCTCGATCTTCTTTCGTTAGTTCCGAACCTTCCAGGAGCATCTTCACATTATCCCAAATGTATTTTGCTTCAGTGTAATGATTGATGAGAGTGTAGATGTCTTTTGGTAACCCTTTAAGTAGGATGTTTGTTGCCCGAATGTCAGTCATTTTACTTGCCGTATCTCTGGTTGGATAGGTTGCCGTTTAGGACTCTGGATCGTTTGGGGACCTAGTTGCTGGGCACCTTCTGTCCCTTCAGCAATTGTGTCTCTAATAGTTCCCATCTGAAAAGGTCCTTCATCAATCGACTTTAGAATGTTTCCAAAAGATTAGCCATCTTAATTGATTGTGAAAGAAATGGCTAATGAAAGCAGTTTGAAGTTCATCTCACGCTTCGATAGTTCCTTCGTTTAGTTCATCCAGCCATGTTTTTTCTTCTCCAGTGAGTAATAGGGGAAACATCATCAGGCGGACAGCTTCATTCTCGGTGTCTCTGTATTTAAGCATATCACATATTCTGAGGAATTCGTGAATGTGTTTGTGCGGATCGGTTTTGATTCTACCATCGTAATTGGTGTCCTTTAGATGAGAGTCAAGTGGTTACCTTTAATGGAAAATTCGTTTGCGGTTTCAAGAAAACCGAGAGTCGGAGCGACAACACGGTCGGCAGCCCACATGGGTTCGTCATCCATGGGATTGAGGTTTTGAAGGGTAACGAGAAAGTGACGAAAGTAATTGATGTCGAGAATTTACGCGTAGACAACTCTAGGTTGTTGAGGTGTATCGTTTCTTTGTTCGAATGAAACTCTTCTGTTTCGTCGACGAAGTCTTTATTCAAAGTACGTTCAGGTTCAGGTAATGGTTCGACAAGTTCAGAGTTGGAAGCACATGTATGCATCCAAAGGAGAATTTGTATTTGGGTTAGTTTGCCAGAAAACTGTACGGCGATATTTAAAAAAAAGAGGGAGTGTTAAAAATTATTTTAAAAGTTTGATTATAGAACAACTTTGAAATCCCTGGCAGTGACGCCAAAAACTTTGATGTGTTTCAACAGCTTTAAATTTCTAAGACTGAAATTACCGATTATTAGATGGAAACACACGGGTAAAAGAAGATATTAATTAATCTCATTGTAATACATGTATTTAACAAGATAATTAATATCTATTTAGATAAATTTATAATTATAAATAATAATAATAATAAATTATAATATATTAATAAAAAAATATAATTATAATAACCCATGTATGTAGTATAATCTTTTTAGGTATGACCAGGGGGTCGTCAACAAGGAATTTGCGTAAGTGATCGAATAATCAAATTGAAAAATAAACTTTTAACCGATTAAATATAAACTGAAACTCAATTAATTATGAGAAAGATGACCTACTAGGTTAATTTCATTATAAATCATAAGAATGGTGATAGTTGTTCTCAAACTTAGGACTTTAATTTATAAAAAGGGTTTTCTCGTCAGAAACGTTTTCACAAATTAACTTGTTTAACTTAAGACTTATATTTAGTTAACTCGATCAAATGTGTCACTCAAATAATCTAGTTACTATTATATCAAAACTATTTTGTTTATCAAATAACATAAGTGGATTTCTCGTTACAAACGATAAAGATCAAAGACAAATCTTTAAAACTATATAGTTCATAACGGGTCTTTCGACCTAGGTGTGAGTATATAATCAAAGTTGATAAGATTGGACACAATAGGATTTTAACGTAAGCTTAAGATTAACAAGATCGTAATTATACCAAATGCTTATTCATTATATTATTTTCACCGAGTAGTCATGAGAGATTTAGCCTCTCATGGCTATGAGGTTCATAACAAAATTAAGTAGATAAACAAGAAACATACTATATCTGGGTAAGAATATGGATCAAACTCTACCCGATACAAGTGTAGAATCTTAGTACAACCTTTATTTCTTCTAAATTCTATGATGTTCTTCTTTGTTCTTCGTGGTTCGATCTTCAATCTTCAAGATGTTTTGAAGATAGATTTGTTGGTATGAAATGAGAGGAGTGATTCTTGATAGAAGAGTTGATATGGAATGCTTGAAAATCGTCCTCTATCTATAGGCTGAATTTGGGGTCGAAGTGCGTCGCACAAGGAATTTTGTGCGGCGTACTTAGGGTGTTAATGTGGGTTACATTTAATTCCATTTATTCTTCTTCTTAACTTCGACAGGAAGTGCGGCGCACAAAGAAGTTTGTGTGACATATTTGGTGAGTAAATGCGATCTTCATTTAATAGTCTTTAATTCCTGGACTTGATAAGAAGTGCGGCGCACAAAATATTTGTGCGGTGTACTTGAGGTCTTTTTTAGATTTGGTCCTTTCTTTTCTTCTATCTTGCTTTCCAATAACTATAAACACTTGAACTTTGTTCTTTTGGAGCTCGAGATGAGTTCAAGTGAACCTGCACATAATTTATGTTGTTAAGTATCAAGAGTTCACGAGAAATTATAAAATATATATAAATAACGCCGCCAAAAACATGTATAATTAAGCCGTTATCAGCAACACACAAGTAAGGTATTATGAAGACTATTACAATGCCCCTAAGAGTACATTACATGCATTTAAAACACTTAAGAGGGGTCAACCACATTAAGGGTAAGGTAGTATGAAGACTGTTACCGATGATATCCTTTCTACACACTCGCGTTTCCCTAGACGTTTATGCCAATGTAATATCTTATAGCTAGTTTTCTAAAGCCTAACGCGCACATCCATCACAAGAAGCAACACAATAAGGATCTACAAACTAAGTTTCATGCAATCATAAGTAAATACTAATAGATCTAGCCTTGCATAGTAAATAAAGAAAGAAGAACAAGAATCTATCACAAAACACATAGACATATTAAGTGATAAGGGATAAATGAACTTCACTTGATTAAATCATGCAGTTGAGGCTGTTATAAGAGGGTTTTGACAGCCTAAAAATGAGCCCAAAGGCTGCTAAAATCGTCTTCTAAAACTAGGGTTCGTCTCCCAAAAGTTACACACTTAAAACCCTTAAAACGGATTTGTATATATAGGCGTTATGATCCTGACGCCATCGCCCCGTAGAATCTCCTGGGGTTTCTTTAAGTCGGCTACGTTATGACGCCGTCTATAAATCCATGACGCCGTCTCTTGAGTGATGTGATGCCGTCGCGTATGGTTTGTGACGCCGTCTCTACGGTTTGTGAGATTTTCTTCAAGATAGTTGGTGTAGAGTCATGGTCTTGTCCGTTTCTTCTTCAATTGAGCCCATGTCATGTGTATTTCCTTCAAAAGTCATCCAAGTGCTAAAAACATAAAAACAAACGATTAAGCACATAATCTGGGCATATTTGCATGATTTAGGGGGTTAAATGACCCCGAAAAGTGTACAAAATGACACCTCGTCAACAGGGCTTGAAAGACCAAAACGGCTTGACTTGGATTCATAGGCGAGCAAACGACTTTTAGTATGTATATAAATATAAAATAAGATTGTAAATGCTAGTTTTAAATAAGTCTGTAATGCAAAAAGTAGATGTATTTCTATAATTTAAACTTTTTAATAGAGTGTACGTTCTGACCCAAGTCGTTTATTTTTAAAATTTTTAGGTAGTTTAGGTTGTTTTTTGAAAGTTTTTTTTAATATATATAAATATATATATATATAGTATATATGATATATATATATATATATAATATATATAAGATAAGATAGTTGATATATATTAAACTTCAAATTTTTTTATAAAATTGTGACTTGGATTCATAGGCGAGCAAACGACTTTTAGTATGTATATAAATATAAATATGAATGTGAAATCTATTTTTAAATAGAGTCGTAAATGGCAAAAAAGTATATGTTATTTATATAATTTAAACTTTTATAGAGTTGTACGTTTTTGACCCCTGTCGTTTATTTTAAAGTTATTAGGTAGTTTATGGTGTGTTTTGAAAGTTTTTTTAATATTGCCTACTTGTATGTTCCACGTTATTATACTCGCGCCACAAATGTTGACTAAGTAAAAAAAAGCCAAATGGGTCGGCCCAAACTGGGAGCCCGAATAAACACCTGATCCCGCGACGCAAAACAACGTCGTTTGCATCAGAAATGATATATATAGTAATACCCTTCTTAACATTTTTGTTTTTTATACTTTTTATATTTTTGTAATTTTGTTTTTGTTATAAAACTGTGAAACGAAAAGTGCGAAACAAAAATTATAAAATTTGACAAGTCAAAAGTATTAAACTGTCAAAAAATACAAAACAGAAAGAGATAAAAAATTATCGTGTACTGTAAACAGGGAGGTCCAGAGGGTAAAGGTTGTAGAAAGTACAAAATAAGTGGGGTAAGGGGTATTCATACCACAACTTTTTCTTTTAAAGTAATGGTAATGGTAATGTCACATTAGCGTCAACTTAGTTTCATTAATATAATATACAGACTAAGGGTGCGTTTGATTTGTAGATGAGATTGGGATTGAATTTAGATTTGGAAAATGTTTGAAAGAAAATGATGAGAGAGAATTGGCCTTTTGCTATGTGGGCCGGCTATTTTCGTATGAGCTTTAGCAATTTGACCTAAAACTCCTATACGCTATCACTTATGCCGTTGTTGAAATCGCTTGGTTATGGAATTTACTTCATGGGCTACATTCCTTACTTGTGACTTCTAGACTTGTCTACTTTGATAATGTTAGTGCTATTTGTTTGACTTCTAATCCAGTTCAACATCAATAGACAAAGCGTATTGAGATTGATATTCATTTTGTTCGGGATATGGTTGCCGCTGGTTAGGTTCGAGTTTTGCGTTTCCCGTCGCGCTATCGATATTTTCACTAAGGGTTTTCCTACAGCCATGTTTGAGGAGTTTCAAACATGTTTGAGCGTTTGGTTCCCTCCCAGTTCAAATGTGTGGGAGTGTTAGATGTTTAGTTGTAAAGTTATACGAGCTTTTGTTAGTTTTCAGGCCTAGCGCGTATTCTAGTATCTTCTATTGTATTATACAAGTATATTAATTATGGTTGATTAATGGAAGTCAAGAAAATTACAAATCCAATACACACACACTATAAGAAAAACATGAATATGCGAGGGGATTTTCCCCGGCGACCATTGTCGTCGGGGAAACCCCGCTAAATGACAAAAAGTCGTTAGACTTCGTTGACCTACCACACCGAGCTTGTTCAAAGTTGACCAAAAGTTTCCCCGACGACATATCGCCGGGGAAAGTTTGGTCTAATTTGACCAAGCCCATGACCAAAAATGTTAACGAAAATATTGGCTAGGTGTTTTCCCGCCAAGGTTTCCCAGACGACATGTCTTTGGGAAAAAGTTTGACCATGTTTGACCGGCTTTTGCCTAAGTTATTAGCATTAATGACGGTGGGGTGTTGACGTGGCTTACTTTTCTCGAGGACATGTCCTTGGGCAAAAGTTTGCCCATATGTGACTGGCTTTTGCCTAAGGGTTCGTTTGGTAGGACGGAATGAAATTCAAATGAATGGAATTACCGACGTAATAAAATAAATATTGGAATGTAATGATTCATTACCATTATTAATCATGTTTGGTTTATATGATAAGACGTTATGGAATCCTGATAAAAAAAAGACTAAAATGCCCTATTAATGATAGGAAGTTAATTTAATATGTTAGTTACTGGTGGAGTTTTATGTAATTTGATTCCATTACAAGATGGAATGAAAAAAAAGTAGGGCCCCCCCTAAGGAATGGTTTTGGTGTAATGAGTCATTCTTTGTAATGAATCATTACATTCTATAAATGTAAACAAACAACATTTTTTTCATTCCATCGTAATAATCTTTTCCATTTCCCCTTTGATTACAATATACCAAACACTACGTAAGTGATTAGCACTAATGCGGGTGGGTGATGACGTGGCGTAATTACCCGTGACTATATCCCGAGGAAAAGTTTGACCAAAGTGTTGACCTTGTTTAGCGTAATTACCCATGACAATATCCCGGTGGTGTTAAACCATATAGTTATGCCAAGATTTGATCGGATTTTGCGTAAGTGATTAGCACTAATTCCGATGGGTGATGACGTGGCGTAATTACCCCTGACTATATCTCGAGGAAATGTTTGACCAAAATGTTGACCTTATTTAGTGTGATTACCCGTGACTATATCCTGGTGGTGTTAAACCATATAGTTATGTCAACTAACCAAAATCACTGCTATATCGTCAAACCGAACGGTGTTAAACCATAAAACCATTGGTTGTCATTTCCAAACTTTCCAGGTGGCTCAGAAGCTTTCAAAACTTCTATTAAGTTTTGTTACGCTTTCGAAATCACGTTGCGTTGACTTAAACCAACAAAGAAGTAAAACATACGAATTACACTACAAATCAATAAACGTTCAAACATTAAAGCATGCGAAATACATTACAAATCGATAAAAGTTTAAACACTAAAGCATACGAATTACATTAGAAATCGATAAAAGTTTAAACATTGAAGCATGCGAATTATATTAGAAATCGATAAAAGTTTAAACATTGAAGCATACGCATTACATTCCAAATGTTAAGTTGATATGACTAAATGACAAACTACGCAAAACCAAGTTTTCCCATGTCATTGTAAACCTCGTGAAGTAGTGCAGTTGAATCAAGTGTCTGTTGTTCCGGATGCATATACATTTCAAATGTTGCCTCGAGTACCTTTATCTTTCCAATCAAGAGCTTTCACTTTGAGCACTTTGCATTTCTAGAAAGTTCCGGAGAATCACTCGGAGGTGTTGAAGGTCCTGGAGAAGAAATTTGAGTCGTTGAAGCTCCAAGAGAAGCAGATCCAGTTTTGGCTACACCTGAAGAAAGCTGCCCGAGCCGCAAAAATTTCTGAAAATAACACTCAGAACACGATCTCCTGCCGTTAGGGATCCCACTCATTGGCTGCATATCGAGATCAGCAAGTAAGACACATTAAAATTATTTTACATATAAATAGTTCATTATACACATGGTTTGTTGTGATTTTTCGTTTTTAATTTGGTTCATCTTATATGCATGTGTATGTACAGATGCAGGCCGACGAGAACCATGAGTACCCGTCCCTCATATCCAGCTTTTACGACAAGCATACTCATGAAGGCGTATGGGGAGTCTGTCCGGCTTCAATATGTAAGTATTGTTTTTTTTAAACACGCACTTTAATGATTTATTAAAACATAATGTACTAACCCAACTAATTCATTCATTTTATTGTTTTTTTTTTGTCACTACACGGGAAGAAATGATCAAGTTAAGGGATCTGGGAGCCAATACGCCCACTGGGGTGCCCTACACCGAGGAGCAGATACTTGCCCTGGTTATAAAGGGAAAGCAGAGGGATCACATTCCCGGGAGGGGTAGGCAGGTTGTCAGGCGAGGAAAGACCTCGATATTTGGTCCGCATCCTCGAGGTACGTACTCCTCGACTGAGATTGATGATATGCTAGCTGAGAGAGACCATCAGGTTAAGGCTCAAAAGCGGGACATCGACTTGCTGAGACTCGTCGTTTAGAGCAACTCCCGAATGTCCCAGTTACTTAGCCAGCTTGGTTCCCAGAGCAAGATAGGCTCGGTCAGCGGGGCTGGGGGCGGGAGTGGGAGTGGCGGGGGTGCTGATGATCACGATGGCGAGGATGATGACGAGGGTCATTAGTATATATGGGTACGTATGGGTCATTTTGTGTCTTTGAACTATATTTTGGCGACATACATTTTGAGCATGTTATTATAACTTTTGGCGACTTGTATCTTGCGCATATTGCATGTTTTGTAGATTGGCAGCTAGATTTGTATAGAACACTCGTTTTGCAGCCGTTGTAATGTTTCAGACGGGGTTTGGTCGTGTTTAGCGTATTAATACAAGTCTTTTAGCCGTAATACAAGTCTTTTGGTCGTGTTTAACATGTCTTGTGGTTGTGTACAGTTCAGGTTTTGGTAGATTGAAAACTGCTGTTGTGTGCAGGCTGTTGCGCGCAACAACAGCTGTACTGGGCGGCGACGACATGTCGCCGGGAAAAGTTTTTCCCAGGTTGGTTTTGTTTAATCTGGTTAACACTTTCCCCGACGTCAGGGAAACGTTTCTCCATAGTTGACTTGTTTGACCATATTTCTCAAATATTACTACCTCCGTCCTACATTAAGTGTCCATTTGACTTTTCCAAAGTCTTTTTTCTTCAACTTTGACCTTAATGATTTCTTCTTATGTTATATGATATTTGATGCAAGATATATGAATGGATAGAGTTTTGAATATATTTTTCGTTGGTAGAATTTTCGTTCAATATTATATAACACAAACAAAAATATTTATGGTCAAAGTTGAGGAAAAAAGACTTAAAAGATTTCATTGTGGACACTTAATATGGGACGGAGGGAGTAATTAATTAATTAATTAGTTAATGACAAAACTTTTCCTCGGAGACATGTCGTCGGGGAAAAGTTTTGTCAAACTATGAGTTTGTTTGACTGAAAATCGTGTGGGGCCCACGTGGACGTCAGAAAAACTGTCGGGGATCACTGTACCGACGTGGCTTCCCCGACGTCGGATGTACGACGTCATGTCGTCGGGGAAAACTTTCCCGACGCCATATCACCGGCAAAACCTCCGTTTTGTAGTCAGGGAAAGCAACAAATGTTGTAGTGACATCACCTCCGCTACTTCTGATCATCGCGGCTTCCACGCTTCTTCATAAGGCCCGGCCGTCGGGGCATAACGGTGCATAGTAGTGCAAGCACCATGCTAGTTAAATAGTAGTACAAGACATGTTGCAATCGAAGGACGGGTGCATGCATGCATCGTTTGAAGTGAGAATTAAACAAAGAAAACGAAATGATAAAAGTCCAACAACAAAAACTAAGGCTTGATAATGCCAATCAAAAGGACAAGATGAACGCATCATTTTAAACGGCTAATCCGGCAAGGCTCACAATTTCACCAAACACACGCACCTTCATTCTTCTTGTTACTATTTCTTTATTAACTAACTACTACTTAATAACTAACTACTCAATGTGGTATCATCCCATCATGGACAGGTTTGCTCCTCATTCATTAACTGTTTTCCCGCCATTAATATTAATACTTATTTATATTTGCCTGTTCTGTTGTACATTGTTAAAATTTCGATGTGCGTTTACTGTGTGATACGAAGGACGACGGGATAGAAAACAATCTATTAGTATATATGATGAGGTTACTTGGCGAGTTAACAAACATTATCTTGTTGTCCATTGTCATCATATATTGACTATGGCGCGTACGAGAGCCCCCAATCTGTTAATATTGTATGATGTTTTGGATATTTGACTTACAGTCAAATCCTTTTATGGAGTGAACTGTTGCAGTTTTCACGGGACGAATAGGTATATGCTAAGTGTAGATTATAAATCACGAAACAATTCGGAAAGATACACAAGTTTTATACATCTTTTACTCCATTATTACGGTTCAAAAAGATTCAGCCTCTCCGAATATTAGTTCAGTTAGATTCTAAATGGCAACACTAGATAATTGGTAAAATACCAAAAGGATGCATGATTATACTCATTTCTGCGTTAATAACAATTGTATCTTCTTGTTAATTAACAGACGATGAAGAAGTTTGTTGCAAGATGTTCGTATTGGTAGTGCAAATAGATCAGAAATATGGTTCACAAAGTTGATTTAGTGATCATTGGAGTCTCTGTCGGTCTAGTTGTTGGCACACTTATAGCACTACTTGTATTCCTTGGCATACGATGGTACAAAAGACACTCTCATCTTCGAAGATCTGCACATGATGGCTCTCCATTGGGACTGCCTGTACATAAAAGTGGCATAGACAGCCGTAATATCTTGAGTGAATCCATTAACAACTCTGTGAAAGTTAAACTGGCAAGTTATCCTGCAAAGCATTCACCGCTTGCTACACTTCATAACAATGTTAAAGAGCGAGTCGCACCAGCGTCTGGTCTACTGAAATACTCTTACAAGTATGTGTTTTTACAGATTTTACTCCGTATCTGTTACTTTATTTAACTACAAAGAAAGATATCATCAACTACATTTTATATTTTTCAGGGACATACAGAAGGCGACGAAAAACTTTACAACTATATTGGGAAAGGGATCGTTTGGTCCTGTATATAAAGCCGTGATGCCAGCCGGCGAAGTTGTTGCTGTGAAAGCTCTTGCATGCTATTCAAGACAAGGGGAGACAGAGTTTCAAACTGAGGTGAGGTCAATCATCAGATGTGAACTCTTTTATCATCCTAAATAGTACTCGTTTTTATGTCTGTCTTAAGATTTAGATGTTTTTTTGCAGGTATCTCTTTTAGGAAGGCTGCATCATAAAAATCTCGTGAATCTAGTTGGGTATTGTGTAGATAAAAGACAACGTATGTTAATCTATGAATACATGAGGAATGGAAGCTTGGCAAACTTTCTTTACAGTAAGATGGATTACTCGCCTCTTGGTATCTGTATTTCTTTTTTTTTTCTTTTCTTGCAGCAAGTAGAATGAGAGGCTTTAGCCTTGCTAATGGAAGTTTATCTAGAAATAGCTCAATTTTTCAAAATTTTGATGACAATTGGGATCTTGAATGTGAATTTTAAAAGTTATACTTTTTGGAACTGGTTGAAAGTTATTTTATATTGTACAATCAGAATCATGTAATCAAGTGTCAAAAGACCTGCCACTTGAGTTAGTCTTTGGATGTGCTTTCATTTGAATTGAGACGGATAATAGTAAATAAGTACTTCTACTCTACCCTATGATAATCAGTTTTGTTGCGATTAGCCAGTTAGTATGAAACAGATTATTTGACCCGTACAGAATCAAGTAGGCATAAGCAGAAGTAAGTTATCCAAACACTATATTCAATAACCAAATTCAAAAAGCACACCCAAACACCCCGTTAGTAAAAGAATACCCCATCTGAAACCATTTTATAATGATTTGTCTTTCAAACCTTGCTTAGATGAGGAAAACCGCACCTTGAACTGGGAAGAAAGGCTTCAAATTGCTCTTGACATCTCACAAGGGATAGAATATCTTCATGAAGGGGTATACATTATCTACCTTTTCCTTTCTTTTCTGATCATTTTATGAAAACATGTAAAAAGTTATGTACTCTAATTCTTCTAACAGGCGGTTTCACCTGTCATACATCGAGATTTGAAGTCTGCTAATATATTGCTAGACAGCCTAATGAGAGCAAAGGCAAGGTCTTGTCCCTGCTATTCTTGTTTCCTGACATGAAGAGTCAGTATGGTAAATGTATAAACTCTTTACAATCTGGTGGTTAAATAGGTTGCTGATTTTGGTCTGTCAAAAGAAGAGGTTTATGATGATAGTAATTCATGCGTTAAAGGTACATATGGCTACATAGATCCTGTGTATATATCGACAAACAAGTTCACCAAAAAGAGCGACATCTACAGTTTCGGGGTTATCCTCTTTGAACTCATTACAGCCATTGCCCCACATCAAAATCTCTTGGAATATGTCAGTCTAGTAAGTTTATCAACCTATACCACACACTTACGTTTTCAGTAATGTTACATTTGATTCTAAGCAACTCTTTGTTAAAAATTCTAGTTTGTCTATGCAAGTTTAGGAACACAGATATTCTGATGTATGAAGCTGAATCTATTTCTTTTATTTTGAGCACTAGTAAACTATTGAAGTATTGATTGTTAATATACAAAATTTGGTCCTGTTAAAAAGGCAGCCATGAGTTCAAATGGTGCAGATGAAATCCTTGACAAGAAACTTGTGGGAGAGTGCGATCTTGAAGAAGTTAGGAGCCTGGCTAGAATAGCACACAGATGCTTGCATTTAACACCCAGAAAACGCCCTGCCATTGGAGAGGTTTTACAGGCTATAACAAAGCTAAGGCAGAAGCATTTGGTGAGGACAAAGGGTCGTAGCACCACATCTGTTGGAGGTGAAGAGTTCTCAGAGGTCGTAAGTTGCATAGAGGTGCAGCAGAATCAGAGGTCGTAAGAATCACCAGCGTCAGCTGAAGCTGATAAATGAAAATATGAAGAAAGAATACTGTCCTTTCAGTTCAATTTGTGATGCATTTCACAAGTTTGAGTAGATTTTTGTGGAAGCACAATGTATACACATTCGACGCAGAATTAAATCAATGACTATGGGCCAGAACCATTCAGTTTGGTTCTTTGTTCAGTCCGAATCGTAAAAGAACCACAGCCGGAACTATTTTTTTAGTTACAAGTTATTAAAAACTTAAATAACAGCATTGTTTTAGCCTTTAGATATATACTTCAAACTGGATAACAAATAAAAATAAAGTTTGTATTTGGTTCACAATCCGGTTTGAGACAAAACTAATTCTACACAGGGATATGCCAGTCTGGTTTTTGGTTTCATTTTTTTTTTTTTTTTTTTTGTTATGGTCGGTTCAAACCCAATAAACAGTCCTACAACTTCACTCCAAAAGACTTTGATGCAACATGTCACCCATGTTTAATGCTATCAAGTAGCAACCTAGTTTTAGAAATAAGCAATGTAAGAGGTCCAAACCTACCTCAATTAGGGTGACTTCTAAGCTTCAAAGAAAGCTAAAACTTTTGGCTTTTAAGTTTCACGTTTTGATATCAATGAGAAGGTCGCAGCCATTTTATAGGGATAACCGACAAGGGTCACAAATGAAAGTATTTAAGCTAGAAATAAAACAATTAACATTCTTAAAAAGGTAATTTGCATGTATAACGAATTTGCAAAGTTTCAAAAGGTGAAACAAAAGTATCTTACAGTAGTCTTGAACCCACATCTAAACACACGGCCACCAGACCAAGTGGGGTTCACCAGTCACCTGAGTAAATCCATCACTGGTTTGAGCCCACACAAAAATTTAGAAGCCGGTTTCTTCAGGTTAACAATGACTGAAGCTAAAACTAGCAATTCAGTAGACCAAAGCATCAAATCTTGGTTCATAAAAACAGACCTGACTGTTATACAACTGAAGAGCACAACCCACAATCCAAGACCACACCTTTTTGTCCACATCATATAGCAGACCTTTCCCCTGATTCCAAGACGTAAAAAGAATCAAATTATCCTGTCCAAAACACTCAAATCTCTCTGCTGATAACCGCAACAGAGATCTAAAGTATCTTGGCGGCATTCTCGTAACTTCAACCCACATCACTTTTGCATGATCTAACTCCCAAATTCTCATACTTTGAAGAGTACTGTAGAGACCGACTCTTCCAACCAGAAATAAACGCTTTTTGGTACCTGCAATCAAATACCCGTCTAATAAAGATCGCGGGAACTTTGCAGGTATGTGTTCCCAATACCCCGTGTCAAGCCGATACATCATTAGCCCAAGAGGGGAAAGTGTTTCAAGATACAATCTCGAGTCACAAAAAGCCATCTTCGATGAACAAAGATTGACGGCTGGCATTCTTTGGTGCACTGACCATCTGTTAAGCTTTGAATCGTATACTTCAGTTGGTAAAGATTTATCCCCATAAAGATCGTTTGCAGCAATAATCTTGAAAGACCGTTGCTTTCTGTCAACAACCATGGTCAATTGCCGTTGCTGATTATAATGCATACTTGGTAATATCCGACATGTTTGTGTCAATGGATTGCATATTAAAGTCCTAAAAGTTGACCCGTCAAGACCAGAAAAGCAAACCAACCCGCCTGATGATCCAACCAGCCAAAACGCCCATTGAGGTAGAAACGTGAACGGAATTTTATACCACTGCTTTAATGGCAAGCTAAAAACCGAACATTGTGGTGACTGAGATTGTGAATTCTTCCAATACGTAAGCAAACAAGGGCCATGAGACGGAACTTGTGAATGAAACTTAAGAAAACCATTATCCTGCAATATCGAATTCCACCTCTTACAAACAGACCGAAGCCTAAAGATCATAAAAGGCGGAACACGTGCTAATATCTCATTCAACAAATCCTCAGGTAACATAGCCCATATATCATCTTCCATTTGAACATCAAACTGAGGACTTTTAGCAAACTTAGTACTTATAATTTCCTCATCTAAACCCCTCGGTTTCGTCTTGATAACCTTCTGTCTAGACGGACTAATGTTCCTAACCCCTCGACCTATCGGGCTCGTGTTTCTTAACTGCCTCCCACCATCCTCACCCATCCTAACCAACTGAGTCATCAAATCCCTTGAACCACAATCAGAAGACTCGCCAATTTCAATCCCAACCACCATTTTTCAACAATCTTTTTCTCAAATCAATACTTGAAATCAATTTTCAAGAACCCTAACTTTTTTTACAAAAAAAAAGACCATTAAATCAATAAATATTTAAAACTTAATCAAGATCGAATTTTTAGTAATACCCAGTTGAAAAGATCAAATCTTTTTCACATACAAACAGAAATTACCAATAAATTCATATAATTTGACCCAAAAAAACCCTAATTTCTATCAGATTCAAAATGGGTATTTTTTAAAAATGCAAAAAATATACTAATCAACATACATAAGCAATAAAGATTCAAACTTTATAAATAAGAAATTACCTTTTAATGTTTTCCTGAAGGATTCATTCATAGAACATATATAGTCAAAGAAATATAAAGGTTTTAATTAATTTGATGGATGAGTATAAACATATAAAAGATGGATTAATGAGTTGTGGATAGAAAGAAACAAAAAAAGGGTAATCATTTGATGTTTCTTTTAATCTTCTTCTTCCGATTCTTTTGGGGATAGTTGTTGAGGAGCCTCTAAATTAATGTTTTTTTTTTATTATTTAAAAATAAAAGAGGTGGGATTAATTAACTTTTGATTAATTAATGGTAATATTATTGTTGTCTTTTATGTCCCTAACTACTCGTATGTGTTTAAACTTTAAATTTAAAACTTGCCGCTATGATTTTTGTTATGTTTTTGCTGCGTAGGAATGATTTTTGTTATGTTTGACACGTTGGAAAGTCTACAGAGGTCCTAATATTCTTTGTGGTTGTGTTTATCACAAATTGTACTAGTATGTGCTAGTCGACATATTTTATGTTATGGGCCTAATTATTAATTATTGTTCATTGGCCTAACCAATATTCTTAATGCATTACTATTTCCATCCTAAAATTATTATTCATATTTTTTTTTTCAAAATAATTGTCAACTTCTAAAAATAACTGTTGAATTTGTTTAAGTTTACCATATAAATTGGTATTTACAAACATAAAAGATTACACTAATTAATTATCAAAAGGTAAAACTGTTTTTTTTTTCTTCGTAGAAATCAAAGAAGTAATTAATGCATTTTTTCTTAAACTATGTATTTTTTTCTGTGAACAATAATTTTGAGCGGAGAAAGTATATATTATGAATTGTCATTAATGAAATACAATTCATTATTTTCCTTTAATATAGCATCACAGCCAAAAATACTTCACCTCTAAAAATCCTCACAAAAACCGACTCTTAACCCTAACTTTTAAAATATTTCAACCCTAGCACAGATTTTTTTAGTCGACATGTTTGTTCATATTAATTCAATTGTAAAATTCGTACAAGATTCTTCTTCTAGTGCAAATATATTAATCCTTCTTTTGGCACTAATAGTGTTTATTATTTTGGTCAAAATCTATACTACATATAAAGCAAATTAGATACTCCCCTTTCATTTAATGTCTTAAAAAAATTAAGTAATTCAAGTTATAAAACGTACAATTCTTAAATGCAACATTTCATCACAAAAAAATTAAGTAATCCAAATTATAAAGCATAATGTACAATCCTTAAATGCAACATTTCACCACAAAATCAACTATCTAACAAATACAAATATTAAAGCAAAATGTACAATATTTATTCCTTCATGCATTTGTTACAAGTATAAACTAATTAAATACACTAATTAATGTTATTTTTAAAACACCCTTAAAATGAAAAATACATATATTAAAGCAAAATGTACAACATTTATTCCTCCACGCATATGTTACAAATATAAACTAATTAAATACACTAATTAATGTTACTTTAAAAACATCCCTAAAATGAAAAATACATGTTATTATACACATTGTACAAGCTAATAAAACATACAAAGCTTAAAACAACTTATACGCTAACAAGTTGATGATACATATGGTTTTGAAAACTAAACCGAACCAACGGGTTCAACCAGAAATCGGAGTCGCCACCGATTTGGCTAGCCAATAAAATCCGTCTGAAAATGAAACGGAGATAACCGGTCGAAACCGGTAAAAACAGGTGAATCGGGTCGAATTCAGATATTTTTTTTATTCTCCGGTTAATCAGTTCCTTTTTGTTTTGTTGGCGTTTAAACTTTAATTACAGGGTATCTGCCGCTGCAACGCGCAAATACCATGCTAGTAATGTTAATTCTCTATGGTCCACTAATGATCTAAAGTGTTAATTCACTGATTCATACTCATCCACCTTTACTGCCAATCTCACGCCGGCCCAGATGATGGATTTAATGAAAGTTCAACATGAAAATGTGGATATGGTGGGAATTTTGTATCTCATGGTACTAGTTATAATTCTCGTGCACACTGGGTTTATTCTAAAAAAATTTATGATGTATTTTTATGTATTAAAAAACAAATAGCTTGTTTTTTTTGTTCTTTTTGTCTTAATTATGATTCTTAATTCTGGTTTACAATTATCTTTAATGTACGTGGTTAGGATTCATATATAGTTTTTGCATAGATATGGTCTATATGTACAGAGTTTAACTACCGCATGTTGTGTTTGTGTATCAATAATTTAGATAAACTCATAGTCTAATCTTACGTTGGGAATAGTAATTGTTGTGTTACTATGTCATTGTTGCAAGTTAAGCTTTTATTCATTTGGTGAAATATTTGTTGTGGGTGGCGTTTCATAAAGCCATGTACAAAAGAAAGAAAACAGATGGATTTATGTTCGTGGTTGGAACAATATTTAGATCTATATGAACAAGTTTGAGACTTTTGAGATTTGGAATGAAGAGAGACGGGTTCTTCTTTCGAAGCAAGCTAATTTTAAGGTTTAGTCAACACCTGTAATTTGTTTAACAACGAGTAGGTTTGCTCGCGCTCCGCTGTGAGACGGTTAGCGGACGTTGTTTTGGGTTAGCCGTGAGCACTGCTGTCGTTTATGCCTGGCATTTGAAATATGCTATGCAAGATATCATGATAGGGATGCTTAGTGTCATCATATTAGAATGGATAACAAACATGTAGCTAAAACTTTAAAGTTACTATTCAGATGTATAGGAAAAGAAAATTATATGATAAATCAAAAGTGCTCTCTCTTAGGCGAGCGCTTTCGCATTTTAACAACAAATCGCATCCAAACTCTATTGTCTACAGGCTACCTGGTTGAAACATGAAGTACTGCTGGAAATAGCCAACTCTTGACTTCCTGAAATGGACTTCTGTGTGCGTAAAATGAAGTACTGCTGGAAATAGTATACCCATAACAGCCATCAACGGCAGGCATGAACTAAAACTTTAATGGGTTCCAAACAGTGCACCCGGGTTTTGTATGTTTTCTATCGAAAGTAAGTCAATCCGTTGTTTTAAGCAACCACAAGCTCAAATTTACGTATACGCGGCGGCACCAAGCACCCGATATGGTTGCAGTCACACTCTTGGTGTAACTGCCAAGCCAAAATATGGGTGTGTATTAGCCACACACAATAAACAGTAAATAATCATCATTGCCGTACTTATATGGTATGATAATTACATAAAACATACAAAACACAGGCGAAACACCATTAGCCCATATGCTTCAACCGAAAATAAAACCACACTGAATGTGCCTCATAAATAATCGGTTATACACGAACAAAAGATACCATAACCAAATTTGTTGTCAATCGGCCCGATTCTTTTGTGTACCCGATGCAGTTTTCAAAAGTAATATAATAATGTTGCTACATTAATTTGTATATGTATGAACAGTTTTATGTACAGTGCCTGCTTATTCACAATCCACTAACACACTGATAACACATTCATCTGCCATAAACGCACTCATCTGCCACCAATGCATGCCCCATAAAGATTGTATATAAGGTTAAAGAAACTGTTTACCTCATATATGCGACTGTGGAACCGGATAAAATAGTATCCGACCCGCCATGACTGTAAACATGAATGCGTGATGCCCCGCGAAGATACGGGTTACTTTACCAACATATTATAGCCAACCCTTTGAATGTATTAGAACAAAGAGGGAATACCCGTAACGCCCGAACACCTTTTTTCACCCTCAAATAAGCAGAATATTAATAATCATTAGCAGTCCGCTTATCGAAAGTCTCAAAACTGCTTGTCTGACATATTAAAACGCTATAAAGCAGATTAATAAGCAATCCCAAACACCCCTGAAGATTCAGATGAGTAAGGATAGATCATCACATCTGGTCATATGATTTAATACCGGTTGCAGCTGAAAGCTAATTTGAGGGTGTTTATGATTGCTTGTTGGAACCAATTCATAAATAATCGTTAGGTATAGAACTAAGACATTCTCGTTACAACTACAACAGTTGCACCAGGAGAGCATCTAAAGTTATGACACCTCATAAGTACCTACTATGTTTCAGCATCTTCCATCCTGTAATTTGTGTATGTATGAACAGTAATATGTATAATATCTATAGTGTTTTGCGGTTGTCAAAAGTGCCAATATGATTGTGTATAAGCATGAAGAAACCGTTAAGTTCAGATTTAAGGGTAGCCGACCCGCCATGGCTGCAAGCACGAATTTGTGATGCCCCGCCAAGATACGGGTTCACCCTTATAACATTGTACAAAACACTATTCAGTAGGACACAAATTATTGTAACAACATATTTCATTTAGTTCAGCATTGCGAGTTGGGAACCAGATAAAAGGGTACGTGACCTGCCATGGATGCAAACACGACTTCGTGATGCCCCGCCAAGATACGAGTCGCTTTCCCCCATCATCATCTGCAAACACGCAAACCACAGAAGTAGTAGTACAACACAACCCAAACACATGCCAAGCATTCAGTAACAAATGTGTGACCTCTAATTCCAACAAAAGCCACAGATTAAAGCCAACCCCTAATTCCAAACACCCAATTTCAGTACAAATGCATCACAACCCAACCCTAATTCCAACAAAACCTAAAAATAATAACCAACCCCTAATTTCAAAAACCCAAAATTGAAAGAAAACCCTAAACAATTTTTTTGTTTTTTAACTTTTATATAAACAATTTATACCTTTTTTGTATGTTCGCAGATGATTCTCAATGTCAAGAACCCAACCATATAATCAATCAAGAGCCCAACCATACAATGAATCAACACATAGTATAATCAGCCGCAAGAACCCAATGTAACCACCATGGTAAAGTCACCTAACCCAACATGCAGTCAAAGAGAGAGTGAAACCAATTTTTTGATCGGTTTTAGAGAGAGCAAGAGAGATAGAGAGGTGTATTTGTGGCAGATGAGTGTGTTTGTGGCAGATGAATGTGTTATCAGTGTGTTAGTGGATTGTGAATAAGCAGGCATTGTACACAACGGGTTAATAAGGAACAGGTTGCATTTAATTATCGGGTGGTTTGAATTTAATGCTCGGCACGGGTAGGGTCGGGTCGGTCGGACGGGTAGCATTAAATGCTTTAACCCGGGCACTCCTGGTAAATGTATAGTTTTATAATTTAATTTAAAAATAATTACATAATTTCAAATGGCATAACTCATATGGTTTCTTATATTATCCCACTTTAAAAACTCTTTCACATGAACCTCAACTTAGATAAGCATTTGATAATATTTAATTTAAAGTATCACTATTGACTTAATTTTTTATTTTTTGTTTGTTACATTGTTGCTGTGTGGTTTGTTTTTGAGATAATATACCTACATCAAAATCAGCTAAACATTACTAAAATCAGCAACTGTAAATTACACTTTTTCTACTGAATTCTGGTTCTTATAAACAGTCACCCCCTTAGTACAAGTTACCCAAATACTATAATTTTTTAGAAAGGCAAAATATATGATCAAATACTATAAATCATTGATTACTTTCCCCAATACTATAAATCATTGATTGTTTTCCTTAATCAATGAGGATATCTACTTTCAGATCCCCGGGCACGCATGGGGTTTTGGGATAGATTTTTGCTTAGGGTGTTATTATTTTATTGTTTAGTAAAATTTCTTTGTTGGGAATAAATCTTCACCAGAGTTAATACTGCCAAGGTATAACTAACAGTACTAATGGAGTTAGTACTGCCAGTACAAACTTAGTACTGCCAAACGTTAGTTAATACTGCTAGAAGAAAGATTAATACTGCTGATGGTCAAAGCTGCTGCCTTGGAGATAAGGATGCATAGAGATAAATAAGGAATGTATATCTTTTATATTTTAGGAAGATTTGTATTTGAATATAATTGTAACTGGTCCTAAAAGTTCGGTAGTTATCTTGTAAAGGACTCCGTGTGGTGTATAAAAGGAGATCCTAGGTTAAGGTTTTATATACGCATATACGCTTATGCTTAAGAGATAGAGATACATCCTAGAGAAAGAACATTGTAATAGCTTCAAGGTTTGTAACCCTAGTACTAATCAAGAGTACTCGTATTATCAATAATATTGAAGCAGTTTGTGGTTTTATTCATTGTTCTTCGTTTGATACTGTTCCATTGATAAATAACTCTAGAGTATCAAAGTGTAGATTCCGCATACACTTTGATATACAAAGTCTCATCTATTGTTATTTTGGATTCATCCAAGGTAACATACACTTTACTAGGTAAAGAACCGATCAAGGCGTGGGATCAACAAGTGGTATCAGAGCCTGTGCTTTGAGAAACTTTGATCTAGAAGTAATGGAGTTGGAAAATTCTCAGAACAATGCTTTGGCTAAGCTTCCCATGCTCAAACTCGCAGAGTATGAGATGTAGGAGATCAGGATCAAACAATATTTTCAGATCCAGGATTATGCTCTATGGGAGGTCATAGAGAATGGAAATTCATGGGTACCTATTCCTGTAACACCCCCAAAATGGGTCGCAGCGGAATATGGGTTGGCGAGTGTTACTTCATAGATCAACAGCACGAGATAAGAGAACGACCTCTATGGAGACTTCAAAGCCTTTGATGAAGGATGAAAATGCTAAAGATGTTGATGTTCACTTATATAGATCAATGACTGGCTCATTGATGTATTTAACATCTTTAAGGCCTGATTATTAATGTTTGTTGTTTGTGCTTGTCAAATTCATGTCATAGCTAAAGGTTTCACATCTTCATGCTGGGAAAAGGATCTTTAGATATTTGAAAGGTCACTAAATTTGGGCCTTTGGGTTATCTAAGGGTAATCCACCATTTAATTTAGATTATTATACTAACAGTGACTTGCTGGTTGCAAGTTTAGACAAGAAATCCACAATAGGAGGTTGTCAATTTCTTGGAAGCAGATTGATTTTATGGCAATGGAAGAAGCAAACTGTAGTTGCCAACTCTACTACCGAAGCAGAATATATGGTTACTGTTAGTTGCTATGGACAAGTGCTCTAGATTCAAAATCAAATGCTGGATTATGGGTATAATTTTATGAATACCAAGATTTTCATTGACAATGAAAGCACCATCTGCATAGTTAAGAATCCAGTGTTTCACTCAAAGACTAAGCACATTGAGATTAGACATCACTTTATCAGAGATTCCAATGAGAAGAAGCTTATTTAGATGATCAAGATTCACACAAATCAAAATGTTGCAGATTTGCTCACAAAAACATTTGATGTTGGCATATTTCAATATCTGATTGCAAGTATAGGAATGCTTAACCTCTAAAGTATTGATTGAGGGGAGGTTAATTATGTTAATATGCAACGGATTATGCATAAATGATGCTTGAAATGGAATGGAACAACAGCTAATGATGAAATTCAAGTTAGTGTTGTTGGCCTAACTTACTACGGGTAAGTATAATTAGTTCTGCAGTAATAATTAATACTATGAGCGTTGAGAGAAAATAAAAACAGAAATAGAGTTAATAAAAAATAGAAAGAGAGAAAAGTAAGCAAAAAGAATTAGAGCTTAAAAGAATTAAGACAAAGAGAATTGTGAGTTAAAAGAAATGAGAGAAATTGGTGAGCATAAAAACAGAAAAAGAGATGTGTGAAAATAAAAACAGATAGAGTGAATTAATAAGTAAAAGAATTGAGAGAAATAGTGAGCTAAAAAATAGAAAGAGAGATGTGTGAAACAAAATAGAAAGAGTGACTTTGTGAGCTAAAAGAATTGAGAGAATTGGTGATAATGAAAAACAAAAAGAGAGACGTGTGACATAAAAACAGACAGAGTGATTCAGTGAGAAAAAGAATTGAGAGATATAGTGAGAATAAAAACAGAAAGAGAGTTGTGTGATATAAAAACATATAGAGTGAATTGGTGAAAGAATTGAGATATATAGTGAGAATAAAAACAGAAAGAGAGCTGTGTGATATAAAAACAGATAGAATAAATTGGTGAGAAAAAGAATTAAGAGATATAGTGAGAATAAAAACAGAAAAAGAGCTTGTGAGAATCAAAATTGATGATGAA
>BQNB010027039.1:0-57993 GCA_026074375.1 Tanacetum coccineum
TTGAAACATTTTGTGATATTGTGCTCATTACAATATATACTTGAAACATTTTGGAATATTGTGCTCGTTACACTAAATACATGAAACATTTTAGGATTATATTTACATTTACAAACCTATGAACTCACCAACTTTAATGTTGACACTTTTTAAGCATGTTTTTCTCAGGTGAGTTAGATGCTTGGCTTATTTGATGTGCAATGGAGTCTAGACAATCCAAGATTTCTTTTCAAGCGACACAGTTAGAGGTCGTTCTCTCATGACTTGAGCAATGGTATTATGAAGTAACGCTCCCGGAAACACACTCCGCTGTGACCTATTTTTGGGGGTGTTACAATTAAGCAGTAAGTGGGTAAAGTCTCTATGAGCTAGGGTGCATTCGACATACACCGTGTCGTCCTCTAGATGAATTATAATCAATATATGATAGGATGCTTTATGCGGATGCTTTAATTATGACAGAATTAATGTGTCTAGGTCTTAGGTGAAGTCCCGACTAAGTCTAAGAATGATATGCCACCTCAAGATAAGTAATCATTACACTGAATAAACAAACCAACTTCTAATCGGATTAATGATGGCTAATACAGTTTTCTATCATAAGGCTTGATCGCTCTTTTATCTTTTGTTTTGCTTGCATGGGTTAAAGTGTCTTGAATTGATTATAGTCACCACCAAACCCGTGCCAGTCTCTCAAGCTGACCCCTCCCTTAGCTATTAGAATTAGGATTAGAACTAACATAGGATTAGCATAGGTTTGACTTAGATTAGAATTAACTTAGATTAGTAAACCAAAATATTAATAAATTGAGATATTTAACCTCGCTTCAAGTGTTTGACACCCTACTTACCATGAATCTACCTCCAACCGGGTACACTGCCCGTTAAAGTGTTGTTTTTAGTTAAGTCGGCAAAATATAAATTTAAAACTTGAATCATAAAAATATACACCACACATCGACACATCAAGTATCATATCTTGCATAAAGACTCTAAAGTACATGGAGAAAAGATGTCAAGTATTTCTAGCACATGTGATGAAAAAGAAGTCGACAGAGAAGCGATTAGAGGATGTGCCCATCGTTCGAGATTTTCTGAAGGTGTTTCCTAAAGACCTACCGGGAATTCCGCCAACTAGACAAGTGGAATTTCAAATCGACCTAGTGCCTGGCGCAACACCAATGGCGCGTGCACTATATCAGCTAGCTTTTTCAGAAATGAAAGAATTATCCGAACAACTGCAAGAACTTTTGGATAAAGGGTTTTGTTCGATCAAGCTCATCACATTGGGGAGCTCTAGTATTATTCGTTGAAAAGAAGGACGGATCATTCTGAATGTGTATCGACTACCGTAAACTTAACAAGTTAACCGTAAAGAACTGTTACCCACTTCCAAGAATCGATGACTTATTTGATCAACTTTAAGGTTCCAGCGTCTACTCAAAGATCGATCTACGATCAGGTTGTCATTAGCTCCGAGTTTGAGAAGAAGATATCCCAAAAACAGCATTTAGGACTCGATACGATCATTATGAGTTTCAGGTAATGTCGTTTGGTTTGACTAACGCACCGACGGTATTCATGGATCTAATGAATCAGGTGTGCAAACCATATCTTGACAAGTCCGTGATCGTGTTTATTGACGATATTCTGATTTACTCCCGAAGCAAGAAAGATCATGAGGGACAACTGAAGGCTATCTTAGAACTACTAAAAAAGGAGCAATTATACGTCAAATTCTCTAAGTGTGAATTTTAGATGAAATTGGTACAATTTCTGGGTCATGTAATTGATAGTCAAGGCATTCATGTTGATCTTGTTAAGATCGAGGCTATCAAAGATTGGGCTGCACCAACAACTCCAACCGAAGTGCGACAATTTTTAGGACTTGTCGGTTATTATAGATTTATCGAAGGCTTTTCCTTGATAGCTAAACCCCTGATGAAGATGACTCAGAATAACAAGAAGTACGAATGAGGCGAGGAAGAAAAAGAAGCGTTCCAACTACTAAAACAGAAGCTTTATAGTGCACCAGTTTTGTCTTTGCCAGAAGGAACCAAAGACTTTGTGGTTTATTGTGATGCTTCACACAAAGGTTTAGGCGCATTGTTGACGCAAAAGGAAAAAGTTATAGCATATGCTTCCTGACAACTCAAGGTTTACGAGGAGAACTACACGACCCATGATTTATGTTGGGATTAAAAGCCTTCTTGAAGTTACTGCTGTTAAGGTTTGTTACTGCTGCTAAGCAAAAGTTAGTGTTGTTCATTAGCTTTAATGAAAAATATGCTAAGTAGTTAGTACTGCTAGTGTAACTTAGTACTGCTAGTGTATATTAGTACTGCTAGAGTAAAGTTAGTACTGCTGGTGAAGATTAAAGAAAATATTTTAAGTAGTTACTACTGCTTGTACACAGTTAATGCTGCTGGTGTATAAGTTACTACTGCTAGTGCTAAGTTAATGCTGCTAGTACAAAAGTTACAACTGCTTAAATATTAAGACTGCTGAAAGAGTTTCTACTGTCAAAAGAGAATGGATAAAGATAGAAGAAAGGATAAAGATTGACTGGAGATCAAGATTACTTACGTGATAAGTATGAGTTATTTATAGAATAGATCAAAGTGAATATTCTATGTTTTAGGAATATATTGTAAATCGAATAGGACTCCTTGGTGTATAAAAGGAGGTCCTAGGGCATAGAGTTTGCCATCTAGAAATCTTTTGTTTTGATATCGTTATAGCTTCAAGCTTTTGTAACCCTAATACTAGTTAGAGTATTCATATTAATATATTAAAGTTTTGTTTATTAATTTGTGTGTTCATTAGAATTACTGTTCTATTGCATATTCTTCTTATTGATCAAATATTAGATTCCACATAGTCTTTGATATATTTTACAAAGTTTCTACCATAGTTGTGTAGGATTTACCTTGCATAACTAAACCTTACACAAGCTAAGGAATTCAAGATATATTCAAGTGGGATCAACAAGTGGTATCAGAGCTTGTTGAGAAGCTTTGAATAAAGAAGAAACTGCTTTTACACACAAGGTTTGTTTGTTATAAAGAGATTGATCAACACTCAGCACATATGGTGGCTGCTTCAAAAGTGCATATGCTTAAACCAGGTGAGTATCAGCTTTGGAGGATGAGGATGGAATAGTACATCCAGATGATTGATTATTCTCTAAGGGAAGTCATATAGAATGGTAATGCACCTCCAATAACAAAAGTTGTTAAAGGTGTTGAGACTACAATTGCTCCTACAACTGTTGAAGAAAAGGCACAAAGGAGATTAGAGTTGAAGGCAAGTAGCACTTTATTGATGGGAATCCCTAATGAACATCAATTGAAGTTTAACTCCATCAAAGATGCCAACTTAGTCATGTTTGTGAAGTAGTGTTTGGATATGGTAAAAAAAAGGGAAAGAAGTGAAATAATACAAATGTGTTTCTTGTGGAGATAGTTTGACTAGTATTTCTTTTCACTTCACACTTCGCTTCTTTCTTCAGTTGAAGACTATAAAGTGAGACATGTGGTTGTATTTAATATGTGTAAAAGCTCGAAAGTACTAGGTTGGATAACAATGATATTTTTTCCAAAATTTATATTTTATTTGGAACGTGGTGTATGTTTTTTATTACTTTCCACATTGCACATAATTTTTGTACAATCTTTTGGGAGACATCTATGTAAGAGCGTAAGGTGTCATGGCTAAAAAAGTCATGCTATTTGAGCCCTACTGAGTGTCACATCACTGCCACCACATTTCAACACAACAACTTAAAATACTCTCTCACTCATAACATACTATATTTTTGCCATTTGAGTCCCACCACTCATCAATTTATTTATTTTCTCATTTTTTCACACACTAAATTTATTTCATTCAAATAAAAATAAAAATTTCAATACGGAAAAAAATACAATACGGAATTTAAAAACAATACCGAAAAAAATTGGTGACGGAATTTAAAAGAAAATTTAGAAGGAAAAAAATACAAATATAATCAATATTTTTGCTATCTCAAAAGCCTGTTTAAGAAAGAGCTCAAGCCCAAGTTTAATAGAAAAAATCAGTTAGATAAGGCTAATGAGATCTTTCTTCTTCCTAGTTCCTATGTATGTTCTTATCTACGCAGATGGCTATGTCATCAAGAAAAAAAAAGACTTCAAATAAGCAGGTAAGGTGCTTAATTCCTTCTTCCTAATTTCTTACAAATCGAAAAAAAAAGATAAGAAATAAAAGTTATTTGTCTGCTTCTGCGTCGGTTAAGTGGCTAATTCAGAGTAGCGAAGTAAGTGGCGAGTGGTTGCGGTGTCGTGGTGAACGATCTGGCGAAGCCACATCGGACTGGCAAAGGAAGAAAATCACCACACCGGACGCTCTAACACTTTAATCCATAAACCATTTTAATATAGTACTTATTTTCGGTGTTCTTGTTTAAGCTTATTTGTGCGATTTAAGATCTTATTGGATTTTACAAAGTTAATGAACTTAAGTTCTTTTTAGCTAATGTATTTAAGTTTGTAAGTTCAAGTTGATAAGCTTATAAGAATTTAAGCATGTTAACATTTTTAAAGTCCAATGAAGAAGACGTAAGTCACGCAAATAAGCTTAAAGAAACACTCTTTGTCAACATCTTTCCAAGCACCCCTAAGTAATTGTCTAATATCCTATAAGTGGTGACGACGGGGTCGTTTTGCAACGATGGGCTCCAGCAAATTTTTTGGGCTGCCGGTTGAGCCGGCCCAAATGTTCTTTTTCTATTTATTCGTCTATATACCAATATATTAAAAGTGGTGAAACAGTGCCAAAAAAAATTGGGTAAAAACATTAGCTCAAAATCTGTCCTAAAGTATAAAAAAAAATCACCGGCCCAAAATGGGAAAAAAAACTTTATAAAACGGACCCTCAACTTTTAACTATTTATGACTTTTTATATAATAAACATTATTTATCAAATATATAACACATATCTACCGATTCATTCAGATCAAAAAATACCCGCGGAAAGATTTTCGAATTGCGAACAAAACGAGCCTATTATTTCAATGCTTATTAAATACGCATGATTTTATAAAAAAATGTTGAACTTTAATAGAAATAGGAAAAAAAGAAAACTTACAAATCGTACCCTCAACTTTTAACTATTTACGACTTTTTTATATAATAAACTTTATTTATCACATATATAACGCATATCCACCGATTCATTCAGATCAAAAAGTACACACGGAAAGATCTTCGAATTGCGAACAAAACGAGCCCAATATTGCAATGCTTTTTATATACGTACGATTTTATAAAAAATGTTGCATTTTAGTATATATATATATTTTTTAAAATATACTTTCAAAACACACCCTAAACTATCTAATCAATTCACCCAAAATAAAAATAAAAACTTTAAAAAACGGACATAAACTTTTAACTATTTACGACTTTTTATATAATAAACTTTATTTATCAAATATATAACACATATCTACCGATTCATTCAGATCAAAAATTACCCGCAGAAAGATCTTTGAATTGCGAATAAAACGAGCCCAATATTGCAATGCTTCTGAAATACGCACGCTTTTATAAAAAAATGTCAAAAATGTTTGGATCCTTAGCCGGGCTCCATGTAGCGGATGGGGTCAGCCCAAATGGCAAATCTATAATATATATAGACAAAGTACTCGGCCCATTATTATTTGTTACAATAACGATTGTATACCAAAAAATTGTTAAAACATACCGAAAACACACTATTATCGAAGCTAAATACCTTTCAACATTAGGTTAGCCCCCGCCGCAACACGCGCGCAATATGCCGACTCGTTACAATATCATTTTGTAATGCATCGACCACACGGGCGGAGCTAGAAAGTTTGTTCGAGAGAGCACACTTTAATAACTTTTAAAAACTACACTATAAATTGGTTTTTTAGAGGGAAATTGCAAAAAAGAAAGCCAGATATTTTATGAGTTGAGATTATTGTAGATCTAAAATTGTTTAAAGACCAAATTAATCAATCATAGTCACTCATTTTTTTATCAAAATATAAAAAACTCACTTTTCAACTCTTTCTTAAAAATAAAATATCTTGCAAACGGTAAATCCTCAATTGACAAAAAATACACCATCACAACGAGTATTTTTTTTATCTTTCAGGAGACGGGTTTCGATATATTTTCGACGAACTTTTGTTTTTCGAGTTTTGTTTTAGTATTAAAATTTGCGTCTGTAAAAATCACATGTGATTTGTATGTTTGAAATCACGTGTGATTTCATAAAACTAAAAAAAAGTCGAAAAAAAGTTCGTCAAAAACATATAAATTTGTTTATCTATAGAAAGATGATTTTAATTCTCGGCGTGGTGATATGATGTTTTTGCTTAAATATTTACCCTTTGCAAGAAATGTTATTTTTCAAAAAAAAAGTGAAAATGGCTTTTTAATTTCAATTAAAAAATTGATGGGCATGATTGGTTTATTTGATCTTTTAATAAAGAGCAATGGTATATTCACAAAAGGTTTACAAAATTATTTCTACACAATGATTTGTCAACTAAATGTGAAGAGTAGTAAAGTAAAAGAGAAATATTATGAAGCAACATAATTAGACCAAAACATTTGACAAGTCATTGTGTGGATATTTTTTGTAAATTATTTGTGGATGTAGAACTTCTATGCAGGTATGTTCAAAGATATCACTTTAGGTTCTTCGCTATATCTTTCACATATGTTTTATGCCGATGATGCTATATTTGTGGGTCAGTGGAGTGAGTCCAATATTAATACTATTGTTCACGTATTGGATTGTTTTCATCGAGCGTCGGGGCTTCGTATTAACCTGATTAAAAGTAAACTTATGGGAATTTCTGTGGATGCCGACAAAGTGGATCAAGCAACAATGAAGATTGGTTGTGTCACTCTTAATACTCCGTTTACTTGTTTAGGGTCGAAACTGGGTGGTCTTATGTCTCGTATCCAGTCTTGGAATGAGACGGTTGAGGGTATGGTTGCTCTTCTATCAAAATGGAAGATGAAGACACTATCGATAGGAGGTAGATTAACTCTTATTAAGTCAGTATTAGTCTCGATGCCGATTTACCATATGTCGATATTTAAAGTTACTATGAAGGTGTTACAACATATGGAATCCATTCAATCTTATTTTTTCAATGGAGTTGAGCTTGTTGGTAAAAAGCTGATATGGGTGAAATGAAAAAACGTGTTGGCTTCTAAAGAAAAAGGCGGCCTAGGCATTTCAAGTTTATACGTGTTGAATAGAGCCCTTATGTTTAAACGGGTGTGGCGATTTTTTACTCAAAGTTCTTCATTATGGGCGAGGGTTATAAAAGCGATTCATGGCGAAGATGGGAAAATTGGCAAGAAGGTTAAATCTACTTACCCGTCCATATGGCTTGATATAGTTCAAGAAGTAGAGCTGTTTAAGTATCGGGGTACAGATTTGGTCAGCTATATTCATAAAAAGTTGGGAAACGAGGCGAATACGTCGTTTTGGGAGGATGCATGTCGAGGGGACATTGCATTCAAATGCTTGTATCCTAGAGTATACGCGTTGGAGTTGTGTAAAAGTATTGATGTTGCTTCGAAGATGGCTCATAGTAACTTGGGTTACTCTTTTCGTCGAGATCCTAGGGGAGGTGTGGAGCAGGCACAGTTTGATTTGATGTTGGCGAAGGTGGAGGGTACTTCACTCGTTAACATGAGGGATATATGGGTTTGGTCTTTGGAGGGTTCAGGAGAATTCTCATTTGCATCGGTTAGGAAGTTGATTGATGATAATATGTTGTTGGAGGTAGCTTCCAAGACACGTTGGATTAAAGCGGTGCGTATTAAGGTTAATGTTCATGCTTGGAAAGTAAAGTTAGACTGTATACCAACTAGACTTAATATTTATCGTAGAGGTATGGATATTGAGTCTATTCTATGTCCTATGTGTGGTGAGGCGGCGGAATCGACTAGCCATATTTTCTTCACTTGTCATATAGCCAGAGAGATTTTGCGTAAAATCTCTCGTTTGTGGGATGTCAGTTATACGGAGGTGTCTTCATACGAAGAGTGGTTATATTGGATTTTGAATCTTTGGCTTTCGGTTAAGTATAAACAGATTTTCAAAGGAGTTTGCTATGTCATGTGGTGGCATATTTGGAGTTACCGTAATAAAAGTATTTTTGGTTCGAAGTTGCCTTCAAAGGCGGTAATTTTTGAAGATGTGGTGTCTCGTTCTTTTTATTGGTGTCGTTATAGATGTAAAGTCTCTTTTAGTTGAATTGAGTGGCTTAAAAACCCGCATCTTGTATCTTTGTAATTTTCTTGCTCCTTGCTAGTTGTTTTAATAATATCCGTCGTTCAAAAAAAATTAAGGGTTTACATTGAACTTACCTTCATATTTTACAAATTGTATACTACAACTTTCTTCGCTAAGAGAACACATGCCCCTTGTGCCCCTCCTTGCCTCCCCCTAATCGACCAGCATAGTAGTATTATCTGAATTGCTCAGAAGTTGCAAACGGGGCACACATTCCTCCAACACTTATAGCGGCGAGTGAGAATAATATCAAGTAGTCCAAGATGAAGTCCTTGGTTGATACGGGGTTTTATTAAAGCGTTGGACTGATAGTAACAGTGACCGCAGGTGACTTTATTTTCACATCAGCATCAACTCAGTTTTTTCTCTCTAACATCAAACACATGATCAAATGCCCGTAATGCTGATCAAATGCATGACCAACACTTTTGTTTTTTAAATTAAAAGTTCATTAATAATAAAAAGAAACATTACAATAATAATTCAAATAAAATTAAAAACATTACAATAAAAATTAAAAAACATAATTATAGCGCTCTTTGATTTGATCGATGCCAAACGTGTTCCACTAAATCAGCTTTAAGACTTAGATGAGTTTTCTGTTGTGTATTTCTTTAACAACTTGTAACATATCTTCTTCTTATCGTATTGGATCATCTTCATGATGTACATCCTCAGGATAAAAGTCTAGAGAGATTGCCCTCCCTTAATCTTTTATAATCATATTATGTAATATGATGCAAGTGTACTTCAACTACGTAATTCTTCTAAGACTTCGCAACCGTGCAGGAGTTTTTATTATAACCCACTGTTTTTTAGTACGCCAAGCGCGTGTTCCACGTCTTTCCTTGCTTCTTCATGCGTGTTCTTATACCTTATTCGCTTCGTATCATTTGCGCCTCGCTGTGAAATAGACTTAATAAGAACAGCCCATTCCGGATATATCCCGTCACTAAGATAATATCCACATCTATAATTCACGTCCTTAGCTACAATTGGAACCTCTGGTGCTTTCATGACTTTTAGATCGTTTAAAAGTGGCGATTGACGTATAACGTTCATGTCGTTGTTCGAACCAGCAACACCAAAGAATGCATGCCAAATATATAACTTTTGTGAGGCAACCGCTTCTAATAAAATAAACGGATCACACCCGAAATCACCCCTAAAGAATTGAGCATGACGTGCAATTAAGCATTGAGCCAACCGTGCAATTAAGCATTGAGCCCATGGTCATTTTGTACAGTCAGTGTTTCCTAACATCTCAGAAAACCCATGTTTCTCCTCGTAAAAAGCATAGAGTTCGACAAAATCAGTTTTGGGGGGGGGGGGGTGGGGGGGGGGGGGGGGGGGGGGGGGGGGGGGGGGGGGGGGGGGTGTAGATTTTTCGCAAATACTCCTCTCTATATAACTGCATAACCCCCTTATTGAAAGCGTTGAGACAATAACTAAAAGTTTTATCACCAATTTGCAGATATTTGTCTAGTTGACACGAACAACGCCTATGCTAATTAACAAATTGCAGATGTACACTTTATTAACGAGGAAGTTCCAACTTTTCTCGTGCAATCAATACTTTATTGAAAATACGACATATTGTGAGTTAATTCTCGAGCAATGCGTGAGAATAATTTTCAACTCATTTGGAACCGCTTACGGAATATATCCTCAACGTAGATTAAGTTGTTAATAAAGTAAGCCGCCACTAAGCCGAGAGCACCATGACGATCTTTATCTACCAGCGTTCGTGGGTTTTTAGGATTGTAGAAGTGGAAGCATGAATAAGCATAGCGACGTCTTTTAAAAACTAAATGGTTAAACTATTAACCTCGTCTAGATCATCATCAAAAAAATTATCAGAATTTATTTTCTTGATTTTTAAAATAGTTGATTGATGTAGAAGAGAAAGTATAAAAATGGAGAAGATCAATGGATTTATATAGAGGAGAAAACGGGTTTAAAAAAAATTAAAAACAAACACTCCCAACTCTTTGATAAAGTAGCCAACGGCTAGTTTTCCTTCTTTATTTCTTTGGTCGACTGACCGACTGAAACATTGATTCTTAAGGGGAGACACGTCCTATTTGGATCGCCATGAGGGGGACAGAGTCAGCAAGTGTCGTCCGATCAGTCTTGTGGTCGTTGTTAGGTCTTAGGGTTTACTTGTTGTTTAATAGTCAAACATTTAAAATATCTCTAGAAGGCAATACAACAATATGATACGTCTATAATCCTCATGGGACAAAGTTATTGATGTAATCTAATAGGCTTTTCTTCGCTAAACGAGAAATCCAGGAAAAATGTACAAATCTGCTATTACGAATAATTACTAAGAGTTGTGGTTATACATGATCATGTGCAAATTGATACTGATTTTAAGGGCCATCTGTCTTATTATTTCGTACATTTTATATTATTTTATCTTTCGTGTTGTTTAAAACTCTTTATATTTAGTTTTTAAGCCTTGGACTATGCATTTCCTAGAAACGTATAAATTTTGGGCTCAATTGTACAGAGTTGGAAGAAAAGACAAGAGTTTCAAAGTCATGGCCGATAAGCCTGATTCTGTTACTTGAAGTGCCAATAAAATGAAGTTTTACAATTTTTCATGACCAACCGGTGTGTGGAGACGGGCATGATGACGTCGTCACAACCCAAAGGTGATGGCGTCACACATTAAAGAATAACATCGTCAAAGCAAGTCGTTAGGAAAAAACCCTAAGTCGAAGACAACGAGGTGACAGGATAACAGCCATAAGCTAACGACATGACAACTGTTTTTCTATAGACATTTTTGCTATGTTTTCATAATTGGTGTACAACTTTTGGCAGACAAACCTATTAGTGCAAATATTACGATATTTAATTTATATGGTCTCTTTATGTTTTGGTGATGACAAACATGTAACTTGTAATACGTAAGTGCGCAAGTTACTCGTAATCACAAATTATCAATCCATACATGCATCAACATCTCTCAACGTCTCAAGTCTGCATCAACACGGACATCTGTTTACACCTGACGTAAATCACGTAAGGTATGTACAAACAAACATTAAACTTGTAGGATGATCAAAGAAGTACGTTTTTGTCTTAAACTTTACATTTTTTTAAATGTAACAAAACAATTTTTCAAAAATAAACAAGATAAATTATTTTTGAATTATAAAGAAATATTTTATTTGGAAATTATTTTAGTATTCAAACCTGGCCATTTCCCCCCTAAAACAGGTCCTAACTTCACCAGATAAATATTTCACCACAAAAAGAAAAAAACAGAAGCGTCTGTCGGGAACGACCCCCTTAAATATAGGACGGTCCCACGGCCCCCTAATATATCTGGGGGCCGTCACATTTTGACAGACAGATTTTCAGCTCCTATAAATAGTGGCTCATTTCCAACTATTTTCTGACCCTTTTTGCACAGATTTCTTTTAGTTCTTTCTCTCTCTAAATCTCGCTACATCTCTTTGCATCTTTGATCATTTAACTTATTTAATTTTGTTTAAATGTGATTCAATCTTCTATTAATTCTTTCTTTCCTCAAGTGCAAGAGAAGAACTTTCGTCATCGTCAAGATACGAAGTTATGTAGTCTAGTTAGTCCATTTGTAACATTTATTACATATAGATCGAGTCCATGTCTTTCACTCTGTAGTAGTAGTTAGATCCGGCTAGTGTGTTAGTCCGGAACATAAGTGTGAGATCTGGTTAGTATTTGTAGAGAATAAATGACGTGTATAAAATACAAGTAAAAACAGATCCGGAGGTATGGTAAAATGAAACAAATATTCAGCCATGTTTATTAGAGAATAAGGTGAAAGATGGGAAGATGTGTATGTGCTAGAGAGAAAACACACACACTTACACTTTACAAAAGTGAGCTTCACCCCTCCATGGAAGTATGTAAGGGGTATATATAGGTCAAGACAAGGGAAACTATACTAACTTAACAATACTAGTCCCTGCGGGTCTTACCTAAAGATAACTAGTGTAATTTCGTATGAGTCAACATATTTTAAGGCTAACAATCTTCCCCCAATATGTGGACGTACGAAATTACTTACAATGTTCCTATCAAGTATAATTACAACAAAATAAAGTCTTCCAAAGCTGAAGATGTCTTCTGGGTTCTCTTGGTCTTGAAACTTGTACTCCAGCTTGGATCTTTATTGTCTTTACTTGTTTTGGAACCATTGTAGTATGCATGAGTTAGATTAACTTCCCCCAATTCATGCAGCATGTCTTGAAAAGCTTTCTTCATAGACTCCTTTTTGGTGAAGTTTCTGAATCAGCTTCCCCCCAAACCAACATCCCTATCTTGAGCAGATTCTGAAACTTTGATGTAGCTCCAACCATCTTCTATTGTCATTGAAGTGCAGAACAAAATTTTGTAAAAGAAAAACCACAGCAAATACTACTGCTACTTGTCATTGGGTCTTGGTGAATATTCTTTAGGGGGTACATGCGAGAAATCAACAATAATTCTTCTCACGTATGCAGTATACTTCATAAACCATACTAAGTAAAGTAGTATTCACTACTTCCCCCAGGAAGTTGACATGGTAACATCAAATTCAACTAAGTCTTGGATGTACACATTTTCCCCCATGATGGTTGCGAACTCTCGGAAGCATCATTTTCGTGTACGTCCATATACTCGAGATGTTCTTGTCTTAAGCACAAATCTTGAAATCTAAACGAGCCATTACTCTCTTGACTTTAGAAACCGTAGTAAGAGATGAAGCAAGAATCAAGAAAACTTGGTATAATCAAGGTCTTATATATGAATGTCGTTGATGGACTTTGAAATTTTTTCTTAGACTGTGAAGTACCATTGTCTTAGAATAACAAAATAATATCCTGTGAGAATTGCTGATTACATCTCAACCTTTAAACTCTCTAGCTTGTTTTACCAACCTCTTATTCTGTCGGCTATTATTGTGATCACTTGGTGAAGTAAACCCGATACACCAAACTTGAAAATGAAGTAAAATCCCCCAAATTTGTTACTTAAGCTTGCACTGTTGTTGATTAAAGAACGGTGCAAGATTAAATCTATAAGTACTCTATACCCGCCATCAAAAGTATAAGAAGTACAACACCTCTTGAAATTATCCACATCGACATTTGCGTGTGACACTGAGTACTACAATGTAACTCCTTTAAGTGATAGTTATCCAGGTCTTCAACCAACCACCCTGACTGCTGGAAACTAGATAATCCAAGTCTTAATCATATTCCTTTTATGCTCAAGCAAGTCATAAATCGATAGATTGGGTTTAAAGAAAATGGGTAGAAAATAAAAGGAAGTCTCGATGATGAAATAAGTAGACGCCTTCGTGAAATCTAACTTCAATCACAAATAAGGGATACCAAATCAACTTTGTGATCACTTGTCATCGTAATCCGAATCCTTAGCCGTTTGTCATTTATTGAATCTTTTTAGCGTTATGTATCGTGTTTGTTGTTTGAATGTTATTGAACTAGGACAAATGTTATTATTATTATTTTTAATTGTCGTCAACGAATAAACATTGTCTAGTCCAACTTGTTGTGAAAGCGTTATTGTACCTGGCTTAATCCATAACATTAGCCCAAAGTATTAATCTATAAACATTTTGGCCTTAATAGATCACAACGCAGCCCATCACCAAATATGCTCGGCCCATACATTTTTATCTTAATACCCGACTGCCACTTAAGGCCCAACGATCTAGGCCTATTTTTTATTCTTGTATCCGGCCCATTGATCAATTCAAGATCCAGCCCATCCAACACATAGATATAGCCCCCTTATAATTAGGGTATTGTTAACCCTAATACACATTTCAATCGCAGTCACCATCTGCATCTCTTCCAAAAAACAGATCGAGACCCATCTACCATCTCTTTTCACCAAGAGGTCAAACGGGACATAACATACCTTCCATGCCACCTAATTAATTCTGATAACAAAAACTTTTTTTGTTTTTTATTGATTCATTCCAATCGAACCATACATAACCAAGAAGAATGCGGCTTCAATGTCCTTTTTAGGATCTAAGGTAGGTTTGTTTTCGATTGTTTGTCTTGTAATCGAAACAAAGAGAGAAAATAACATGATTGTTATATTTCTTTCTTTAATTTTCGTATAGCAAAGAGAGGTTTTACTCTTGACAGATCAGTGATGATTCGTTATTCATGTTTGATCTTTGTAAGGTCATAACTATTTTTGTATAACACGAGATTAACGAGAGCTGAGATCATTCTGAATCTGAGATCTTGATGTATTTGTTGTTCGAGTCTAGTTGTAGATCGGAGATGGGATGAGATGTGTTATACTGACGATGGGAATAGGATTTAGTGATTGGATTTGTTGGGTTTGATTGTTGGTTGAGGCTGTGACGATTGTCGTTTGTTAATTGTTGTTGATGTTGTAATGGATTGTTGTTATAGTTAATTGATATGGGGTTGTTTAACAGAGGCTGTCTTTCTTATCTTCTTCATTTCTGTTGACTTTTTGTTTGACCAGACTCGTTGAGTTAACCCGGGTCAACTTGGTAATTACCGAGTTGACTCGGTTTGGTTTGTGGTTATACCAAACCGTTATTGTTAAACCAAACCGCCACTGCCATTAAACCGCCGTGGCCATCAAACCGCCACCAAGTTTTGAAATTGCCAGAGTAACATTTACTTTGGACCATGAAAAATATCAAACCGCCATCCTGTATTCAAACCGCCATGGGAAAACCGCCACGGTTGTCAAACCGCCATCAACTGTCACTTTCGTACTTTTCCAGAAAACCCGATCTGGTTTTTTCTTTTTGGCCAAACCGCTACCAAGAAACCCGAATTTGTTTATATTATAAACTTGTCTTTTAAGCACAAAAAAAGTAGCAGATGTAAAACCAGTATGATGACAGAATTTATAAGCAACAAAAATAAATCAAATTCGTGGTTGATTCTTAGGAGAAGAAGAACACTTAAACAACGAAAAAGAAACTGTTAAGAACAGCTAACAAACAACCTGTTAAAACAAACCTGCCTTGTAATGAATACAACAAACACAAACGTGATACAAATGCCCCTGATTTAGACTCTGATGCCACTTGTAGAGAATAAATGACGTGTATAAAATACAAGTAAAAACAGATCCGGAGGTATGGTTAAATGAAACAAATATTCATCCATGTTTATTAGAGAATAAGTTTTTAAACGGAAATGAATTCACCCCCTCTACGTATTTTACAATTGGTATCAGAGCCACGTCGCTCTAGTTTTCAAAACAAATGATTTTTAAAATATAGTACGATCCATGTATCGAATTACCCATGAAGGATGATTAAATATGAAAAATGTTTTGTTGCTTGATTCGTACTAGTTTTGTTGTTAAATATACTTCGTATACTAGCTTGAAGGAAAATCTTCTAAAAAGAGATTGGAAGTATCAATATACGTTGTTCTAAGTTTTAAAGAGTTAAAATGATGTCTAAAACACGCATTTCATGTGCGGGAACAACTTTTTAAAGTCCTACGTTCTTCCGTTAAATCACCAAATGATTTTGTACAAAATACGTATTTTTGAGCATTGGTGCCAGTCCCTTAAATATTAGGACGGCTCCCTAATATATCTGGGGGTCGTCACCTTTCTGGGGGCCGTCTGTCTGTTTTGTCAGAATTTGACAAAGTTTGAAAATTCATATAGAATCAACCGTAAGTCTGTAGGAGTCGTGCCACCCGCCATTTTAAAGTAATTAAGTCTAATTTTATTTAAAAATACTTCCATGTCTTTATTCCAAACTTAATCAAGTCATAAATGCAAGATACTACATAGTGGTCAAAACTTTATGTTTCGTTTTAATGTAAAACTTGTATTTTACCTTTTCCTTCGAGTCGGGCATTTCTAGTTGGTGTATCTTTGAAAAATAGTGTATTTATCTTTTTAAAATATTGATCTTGATTAATTTTTGAAATGGGGAGGAAACTTTTTATGTGTTATACTAAATGATTCTATGTGTTTTCTTGTCTTAATATTGTTAATAGATATTATTAAGTGACCATTGCTATTTGTAGTAAAGCCACTCATATATCTAAACACATGCGTTTTTACGCTATGTACACTATTTGTTTGTTACAAGTCTTTCGGATTATGCCCAATAGGAATTACGCTAGATCTCGTGCGTTAAATTGCGAAATTGTTTATGCATTGCATATAGGCATTGGTCGCTATATTTACAAATGTTACATAAACATCTTGTAAATCATTTTGAGTTCAGTAATCTACTTAGGAATGAGAGGTCAATAGTTTGTCATGTATGTTGGAAAATATTGTCATAAGATCACATGTTAAAACCAGTCACCAAAATATTTCTAACACTTTAACTCTCTTCTAACAAGATGTTTATATTTTTTCATCATCTTACCTTGTTTAACCTTAGGTTGTTTAACAAAAGAAACATATTAATACATTAGTATTTAAGTAAAAAAATGTATTTTTAAACTTTGCTTGTGCTTGCATTGTTCTAACACACATACCTAATTATATTCTTTTTATAAACATATAGTATTTTACAAAAGATGTGTGTTGTATAAAAATGGTTAGGAAAATCATTTATATACTCATAAAATGCTAAAAACTATGCATACTATACATAACAACAAATAGTTTTTCGCACAAGCAAAATATATGACAATCTTGAAGTAAGAAATTAAATTGTCATTATTCATCAACCTCACACTTACAACTAGTCTTAGGTTTAATGGAACACACTATGAAAATATTTATTTGTTTTCTTTTAAAAGAGTGTTTGTGAGGGTCAAGAAAGAGTTCGAATATATATCGACTCATTATTCAAACTATGATTGATATTATTATCGAATCTAATTGACAAGTTTTCGAGTATAGACATGAAATTGGATTCTTATTTGTTAAGCTTTAAGATTATATCAAAATGTAACAAGATATATTATCCTGAACCTACATACTCAATCACACTCGATTGATATGAAGATAATGGCATCCTCTTCAAATACGATAAGAATATGCATCGGATCATAACTCACACTTGTGTAAATGATGTCATATTGAGTCTACTTGTCTAATAGTTGTGTTCCAAATATTTGGAAAATATATGCATAAAATACACAATGAAGTAAGATTGACGACTTAAATGTTTTGTCCAAAATATTCAAGTAATTTACCTTGCAATGCACTTGGTAAAGTCGTCATCTCCGAAAAGCCAAACATGAGAAAATGCACAACATATGTAACGTCGCTCAAACAATTCAAAAGCACAACTCAAAACTCGTAATCTCTTCTCATCAAAACTTTTTATTACCTTACCAAATAAGCATAATATTTCTTCTTCACCAAATAAGAACCCTTTAACCATCTAAGGTTAGGACTAGGAATAATTAAACATATACCACAAACCATTATTTTGCTTTCTTTTAATAAGTGACCGTAAGAGGATTTCAAATATGAAGATGATTATTATTCAAACGATAATCAATCTCACTATTCAATCAAATTGTAACACTCAAAATCGGGTTTAAGTGTTTTAATTACGAAAAGGCCATTAGGTAAGTTTGACTATGACTTTAGTAGCCTAAATGTGCTAAGGGACTTAAGCTTCTGTCTGTCAGAACCAATACGGCGTATTAGTAAGTGTGAATACGATGTATTAATATAAGAATGGATATGGCATATCTGGATTTATAAATATGGAGTATTGGTAGTCTAGCATGGATACGACGTATCCATGAGTATGGATATGCCGTATCAGTTAAGTCACACCATATGTAATAATATGGTAGAAAATATAATGTGGCATATATTAAAGAAAACTAGACTTAAGGGACCAAAGGAGTCATTTGACCAAAGTGGCAACCAACAAATATCTGGATACTTCCCTTGTATCTAAAATATTCCAGAAAGTGTGTTGGTGTTATGTCTATGACGACCCAAAACAAGAAAAAAAGGAGTGAAGCCATAAGCTTGAGTTTGATGATTAATTGATGAAGATTATACTCCTATATGAAGGGTTAAGTTCTAGCAAATGTCCCTATCAAGTAAGTATCTCAATTAGTGTTTGATTGTCAATTAAGAAGTTAGGGTTCATGAACCTTAATTTGGGATATTGGGTAAGAGGTGTTTAAAGGCTAATTAAAAGGTTATAATAATTATGGGTTAAGTTATAGTAATTAAAAGTTGGTAAACTAATGTGTTAATTATCATATGATCATTATATGATTATATGATAATTAGAGGTGTTAAGAGGTGAGATATGGTTTCATTAAACCATTGTTACAGTTATTTAATTATGTTTCAAGAGTTATGGTTATAATGATTTTTAGCCTAGGATGCAAGTAAGGATGATGATGGTGATTAATGGAAACTCAGATTGGAATCAAGGTAAGTAACTATGATTAATATGAATGTTCTCATATTATGTATGTATGAATGAGGTTGTAGGATTAAAGTCTTAGGGTTAGTAAATAAGGTTTTATAAGAGGCTCGCCTAGTGAGATTGCGCAACTGTTACTTTCATAATTATGCAATGACTAAGGTATGTTTGTGATTGTTATGCGTTTAAGGTTATTATTATTCTGTGATATAGTTTATGGAAGTTGCCATGGCGATTGGTTATGAACATTGATGGTGTTATGTGTTAGAATGCTTTAAGTGTTCATATTGCTAATATGATGAATGATGTAATAATCATGTTTTGATGTAGTTACTTACTAAGCGTAATGCTTACAGTTTTGTGTTCAACCGTTTTGTAGGTTTTTGCGAAGAAGGTAAAGCGTTTGGTAAAGGCTAAGATTCGTAAGCAAGGATTAGAAGTATTGATTTGCACTTAGGAGCTTAGTATAGATACTGAGCTCCACCACATTGAACCCTCGTATTTTATGTTAAACTGTTGTAAAGTGATTTATAAAAGTTGGTCATTAAAGTGGCAAGTATCTTGTGAATGCAGAAGTTAAAGTGTGCAAGTCTTTTGTTATAGATATGTGTTGTAGTGTATGCAAACGGGTCAAATCAGGTGTATGGTTCATGTAGACCATGACTGTTTATAAGAATGATGTTTATGTTATGTTAGTGGTTTCTGGAAAGTCTTGTGAAGTTTCGGGTTAATATAGTCATGTTTTGGGTCAAAAAGGGCTTTTCAGTATATGTTTCTGCAGGTTCTGGGTCTGATGGTCCAATACGGCGTATCCATGTCTGATGATCGCAGTTTTTGGTTATTCTTGTTTTAGTCGTAAAAACCAAACCATAAAGAGTTAGAAGGTGTGCTTTATACCGTTGGAAAGGTATTTAAGTCTATTTTATGTTTATGATACTTTCAAAGATTGAATGGTAATGTATTTTGGTCAGCTTATTAAAAAGGGACATAAGGTCAAGTGTTTGAATTAAAAGTTTAAATTTTTGGTCAATTTTAGAGTCGAGAAAGGGGCGTTTCAACTTGGTATCAAAGCTTCGGTCTAAGAGAAGTAGGTTTCCATGATAGGTTGCCTAAAATTAGACCACTCGTAGATGCGTATGTCGTAAGAATAAGTAGCGAAGAATGCGAATGCCTTAGTTATAAGGAAGTTGGTACTTGCGGTTTTGATTAAAATGATGCTTAGATATAGAATGATTATGAAATATAACATATGTTATTTTTTCATAGACTAAATGATTATAAGTACGGGTAAGAATGTAAAACACTTATTGGAGAAGTGTTAAGTGTAGAAGTATAGGTTTATATAATGTAAAGTCTATGGTAGGTTATTTAAATGTTTAATTGAGGTATGAGGTGTATGATGGTATGAGTTTAAGAAGTTCTTGAGCTAAATTAAAATCACAGGATTGCATTTTGATAAGTAATGATGAAAGTAAGTAAGTAGGGGAAAGTGAATGAGATAATGTTTAAATTATGAAAAGGTTGCTTAATGGAAAACTATTATGTATTAATAAAAAGTGCTTATATGAATTATTAATAAATAGTTGAAGTATGATAAGCCATATAATGTAGAGATAATGATAAAGTATAATGCGATAGTATGATAGGATTAAGTATGAGACGTATATGAATGATAAAGAATGAATATAATCATGTAGATATATGAAGGGGATGTATGATGAGTAAAATGGATTAATGAGTGTGTCTTAAAGTAAACCAAATGTGAGGTTTATATACGTAAAAAAGTTTAATGGATTAAAAGTACATATTGGTATAAATTTGATCATGAGGTCAACGTGGGTTTGACAAGAAATTAATAAATTCAATGTGGCTATGCATATGAATATGTAATATATGAGATATACAAGTATCAATTGAATCTTGTAAAATATAAAGAAACATGATAAAGTGTGAGTGAGAATTACATAAGGCAATAAAAAGGGGAAATGAAAAAGTATATGATTAGAAGAGTAAGTAAATGACAAATGGGTAAAAAATGATAATTTAAACATAACTTGGATCCAGTATGGAATGTAAAGGTATCCTTCTGGATAACCTAAGAATGTTAATGATGAATGTAATGGTATCCTTCGAGATAGCCTAAGAATGTTAATGATGAATGTAATGGTATCTTTCGGGGTAGCATAAGAATGTTAATGGTACCGCAAGGGTACGGTTAAAGTCCCTTCAAGGGAATGTGATAATGATCTGGATCCAAGGCTAAAAGAGGTAAAAATGTAATGTGGGAAAAAGTGAAAGAATAATGGTCGATAAAGTAAAATATGAAAAAAGGTTGAAAATTAAAGCGGTTAATAGGAATAGGAATGTTATGTCGAAGGTATATAAGTAGGATGATTTGTAATATCCTTATTTAAATAGATTGGGATGCCTCTTTATTTAAATAAAGAAATTGTGAATCACCGAACCATAAGTTTATATTTCCTTATTTTCATTGATTGGTATGCTTCTCAATGTAAATGAAGAAGTATAAATGAGTGGGCATATGTGTTCTCGGCATAGCATGAGAGGAATTAAGGAAGTAGAAAATGAGGGTCTAAAATTAATTAGACATCGTAGGAAATAAGATAGGCGAAATAAGAATTTGAGTGCGACTTTTACTAGAGACTTTAGGTGAAAGCTAAGTTTTAGACGTTAAGAGTATAGGTCGAAGGATAAAAGTTTGAATTGAGGTTATAGTATTCCTTATGGCATAGCGTAATGACTATGGTGGTCGCTAAGTATTATTAGCGCCCTAATGTAAATTTGGAAGGTAATAGTCAAAGTATTGAATTTTCTCAAGTGACTTATAGTCCTTGATAAAAATTAACTAAAAAGAAGTTGTTGATCCCAATTTAAGATCGATTCCTTAGCTTGTAAAGCTTAAGTTACTTTTGATAAATCCAAAACAACTATGGTAGAAACTTTGTGAATACTAAAGAGTATGCGGAATCTACTCTTTAATACTTAGAAGAATATTAATGAAATAGTAAATTGTATGAACAATGATATTACTGAAAAGCTCCAATATTATTATTATCAATAATACGAGTACTCTGTGTAGTACTAGGGTTTACAACCTTGAAGCTATATATCAAAACGTATATGAATGAGAGATATATGTAAAACCATAACCTAGGATCTCCTTTTATACACTAAGGAGTCCTTTACAAGATAACTACAAATCTTCTATAATATTAATCTTATACGTATCTTTCTAACTTTATAAGATATACACTGAATAAGTCAATACAAATCACTTGACACGTCTTTATCTCTTTAGCAGTCTTAATCTTCATCCAGCAGTCTTAAGTCCTTCAGCAGTCTTAAGTTAGTACTGGCAGTACTAACTTACTCTAGCAGTACTAACTGGTTAGTACTGGCAGTTGTAACTTGAGCAGTACTAACTCTTGGCTTGGCAGTACTAAGTATGAAGACTTTTAATTCCCAACAATCCTCCCATAAACTTGTGATTTTCCTCCAAATCATCAAGTTTCTTGAATTAAACCTTGTTCTCTAAGAGGATTCTTCCAAACACTTCATCTTCTTGGTCTTTCAACCTGCATGAATATATTCCTAAGAAGTTCTCTGTACATCTCATTATCTTGATCCACCAAGAGCTTTGCTACCACCATCAATGTAAGAGTTCCCTTTGACAATGGATACTCCTTCTCTACCAGCATGTAGATGTCTATTCCCTTCTCTGTAGACACATGATGCACTTTATATGAATCATATAACTTCCAAGTTACATCATGAATAAGCTTTTGAAGCTTCCATAACTCATCATCAGTATTGGTTCAAAATATTCTTCAACATCAACCCTTTTTTCTATTTCTTTGTCATCTGTTATGTTCTGTTGAATTGTACTTATTTTAACCAGACTCCACAGCATCACTAAGGCATCCCTATCAAATGCTTTTAGCATATCATCAAAGAATTGATGTACCTCAGTATGATTTCCAACTCTGATGATCTTCCAGTAGTTCCTAGTGCCTTCAGTGTAAAATTCCGTCATTTATTGGATATTTAGTTTATAAGGATTCAACCTTTCATCTGTCTGGTACTATTATATCTTTTGTTGTAGCTATTCTTTGTGACAGTTTTCATTAGTATTTCTTATCTCTTGGCTTCTTAATGCTAGTTTAATGCTTCAACAGTATTTTGTCTCTTGATTATTTCTTGATCAAGTTCTTTCTTCTGCCAGCCCTCTTTTTTGAACTTTCACACCCTTTCTTTCACCAATCAGCTAAATTAGGATCTGCTCTGTACCCTCCTAATTGTTGTTTTCAAACAATGTCTTGATATTCATAAGAAATCAACCTCTAATGCTGTAGTGTATAACATCCCTTGTGCTTGATATAATTAGAACATATTTGGTCCTTTATTCGAGCCTATGGGGGTGGCTTTTTTCCTCCTTTCTTTAGCTCTTTATGCAACAAAATACCTTTTACTCTGATTGATAAGCTCTACAAGCATTCTTTCTTGTTCAGCTTCACTGTATATTTCTCTTTCCTCTACTTGTAACCTCTGTGCTAACTCTTCATCAGCTTTAACTCTAGCTTGTATGTCTTCCCATTCTTCAACATTGAAATAGCTAGCTGCTTCATGTACCCTGGCAATCCTCTGCCTCTCTTCTTCCTTAAGTTTATCTTGTAATCTCACAGCTGCTTTAAAACCAAGTCTTTCTTGTTCTTGCTGCAACTTTGTCTTGGTCTTGGTCTGTACAGTTTCAAATTCAGCCATTTTACCTTTACCTTTGTCTTTAGCTGCACTCATCCTAATATACACCAATGTCTCATCCATAGTAATGTCATCAACAGTAGAAACTCTTCTTGCAAGACAAACAATACTAACAGCAGCTACACTAGCAGTAGTAACTGTTGCACCAGCAGTCGAAACTGGCTCAACAGTACTAATATCTTTCTTAGCAGTAGAAACTTCCTTAGCAGCATCAAAATCAAAGTCAAAATCCATATCATGCCCATACCTCCCCTGAATCTCTGCATCATGTTGTACTAATGAAATGTCAGGATCTTGATTAATTTCATCTATCTTCCTCCCCTATTTGGAAGGATCCTCCAAATTAACTTCATCATCAAAGAAAACTATTTTGCCCTTCTTTTAGCTTGGTTGGACTTAACTGTTTTCTCCAACTTTTTCACCTTCTTGATAAGCCTAGTATAAGCAGCACCATATATTTGCTTGGTCTGCTTCAAGTCTGTCTCCAAGCTCTCCACTTTCTTTGACAATGTTGTATAGAAAACCATCAATTCTTGTTGTGTCATACTGCCCTTATCACTTCTAAGTGTGTTAACTCTTGGGAGAGGTGAATCATAGGGCATGGTAGGGGTCTTATCAATGTTACCACTGCCCTGTCCTACTTCTAAGCCAGTGACAGTAGTGGTAGCCCCTCCATATCTAACATACACACCTGTGGAAGCAGCCTCATCTACTAAAAGGGACCGAGTAGGAGATCTGGGCTTATGAACCACAAATTCCTGTCTGGTTGTTCTCTTAAAGGTTGGTGAAACTGGTGGTTGTGAGGTTAATGGACCACTGGTGGGTGTGTGTTGATCCTTCACCCTAAACAACTAGCCCCTGAATAATCATTGCAGGAAACAATGGAATGTTTTCCCCAGTATAACCCTTAAAAGCCCTCTTCATATTGCTAAAAAGTTTTTGAGCGTGGGTAGGAGCAATATAAAGTCTTGTGTGAGGTTGAAGCAGTCTCTTGTGCTTGTTCAAAAACACTTAAATAAATCTTAGATACATTAAAAATTTATGTTTACTATCCAAGTTTTTCACCATACCATCAAAAATCAGTTTATAAAAATTAAATTTCCTATTAGTGGCCAAGCAAATAATAGCAGTTGCTATATTGCTACTGAATTGTTCCCAAGAGGTTTTCTTAGGACTTAGATAATGTAGGATAGTATGGATGAGAAATCTCCATTGAGGGGAAAAGTGTCCTTTTTGAAAGGTCAATTTGTCAGAAGTTGAGACATACCCCATTAAGGAAAGTTGTTCAAAGATTTCAGTAGTTGGCAAAGAACTAATACCATCAGAATCTGCTAATTGGAGATGCCTTCTAATAGATGCCTCAGTAACAATCTTAACTTTGCCATCTATTGTAGCAGTTAATTTAATTTCTCCATTATCAAGTGTCCTGGCAGTAGTAGTTTCCCAAAACTGTTTGATGAGAGAAACATAGATAGTGGGATTTTCAGTAAGAGCATACCTATACTTGCAATCAATACTTCAGAGGTTAAGCATTCCTATACTTGCAATCAGATATTGAAATCTACCAACATCAAATGCTTTTGTGTGTAAATCTGCAACATTTTGATCTGTGTGAATCTTGATCATCTGAATAAGCTTCTTCTCATTGGAATCTCTGATAAAATGATGTCTAATCTTAATGTGCTTAGTCTTTGAGTGAAACACTAGATTCTTAACTATGAAGATGGTGCTTTTATTGTCAATAAAAATCTTGGTATTCATGAAATTGTATCCATAATCCAGCATTTGATTTTAAATCCAAAGTACTTGTCCACAGCAACTAGCAGCAGCCACATATTCTGCTTCAGTAGTAGAGTTGGCAACTACAGTTTGCTTCTAGCATTGCCATGAAATCAATCTGCTTCCAAGAAATTGACAACCTCCTGTTGTGGATTTCCTGTCTAAACTTGCACCAGCATAGTCACTATCAGAATAAGCTTCCAAATCAAATGGTGAGTCCATAGGATACCAAATGCCCAATTTAGGTTGACCTTTTAAGTATCTAAAGATTCTTTTCACAGCATAAAGATGTGAAACTTTAGGTGTGACTTGGAATCTTGCACAAGCACATACAGCAAACATTATATCATGCCTTGTAGATGTTAAATACATCAATGAGACAATCATTGATCTATATAAGTAAACATCAACATCTTCAGCATTTTCATTCTTCATCAAAGGCTTTAAAGTCTCCATAGGTGTACTTGTTGTCTTCACAGTTGAAAAACCAAACCTCTTCAAAATTTCATCCACATACTTGTCTTGACTAATGAAAATCTAATCATCTTTTTGTGTCACTTGTAGTCCTAAGAAAAAAGTGAGCTTACCCATAGAACTCATCTAGAACTTTTTGTGCATCAATTTCTCAAACTCAATGCATAACTCCTTTTTAGTAGATCCAAAAATGATATCATCAACATATACTTGAACTAGTAGAATATCACTTTTGACTCTTTTAATGAACAAAGTCTTATCTATCTGACCTCTCTGAAATCCATTGTCTAATAAATAGGTAGATAAAGTCTCATACCAAGCTTCAGGAGCTTGATGTAGACCATATAATGCATTTTCTACCTTATAAACTCTGTCAGGGAACTCTGGATCTTCAAACCCTGCAGGTTGACAGACATAAACTTCCTCTTCAATCTTGCCATACAAAAATGCACTCTTCACATCCATCTGGTAAACAACAAAGTTCATGAATAAGGCATAGGCTAAGAACAGCCTAATTGCTTCAATCCTAGCAACTGGAGCAAAAACCTCATCATAATCTATTCTCTCTTCTTGAGTGTAACCCTATGCAACCATCCTTGCTTTGTTTCTAACAACAATACATCTCTCATATTTCTTGTTCCTGTTGACCCATTTTGTCCCAATGGCCCTCTTGCCATATGGTAAAGTCCAAACCTTCTGCAATTTAAATTGTGGAAACTTATCATGCATTGCTTCTATCCAGCTTGGATTTGTTAAAGCTTGAATCACCTTCTTGGGTTCTACTTGTGATAGAAAACAAGCAAACAGACAAGTATAGAGGTCTTCAAGAGTTTTCCCTTCATAAACAGCACAAATAAACCCTTGTTCATTTGTAGTCTTTGTCATTATCCTTGTCTGTACACCAGACTGTACATCACCAATCACATGATCAAGTGAATGATCTTTATGGATTCTTGTATTTAGAGTAGAAGGAACTAGATATGCGGTAGTAATGTTGCTCATATCCACTTCTGTTTCATCACCAAAGAGATCAACATGTGTGGCTTCAAGTGTAGCATTATCTCCCAAAAAAACATGTATGGTTCAGTATTAACACTTTGAGTATTGTTTTCAGGCCTCTCTTGATCATCAATTCCACTTTATTTACATACACCTTTATCATTCTTCTTTCCAACATCACTAGAAGGTTGTGATTCATCATTACTAGCATTCTTTGAAGAAGAATCAAATAGTGAAACATCTTTCCACAGTGGCATCAAATGTAGTCTTGGCTAGATCCTGTCTCCTTGCTAGAATGACCTGCACCAATACTTTCTTCTATACCTACAAAATCATTAGAGTTTGTACCTGCAACAACTGGCACATAATTCATTGATTTTGTTAGAACATCAATATCAAACAGCCACTTTGGTCCATCACCTGCAATAATAGGCTTATCCTCCAAGAACCTAATATGCAAGTTTTCTTCTACTTTCCTAGTTCTAATGTTGTATACCCTAAAAGCCTTACTATTCATTGAGTATCCAACAAAGAATCCTTCATCTGACTTTCCATCAAACTTGCCTAAATAATCTAAGGTATTAAGAATGGTAACATGACACCCAAATGGTCTCATGAAGCTTAGAGCAGGTGTTCTACCTCTAAACAGTTCATAAGGGGTCTTGTTATGAGGCTTAACTACTAATACCCTATTCTGCACATAGCAAGCAGTATTAACTGCTTCAGCCCAAAATGTAGTAGGTAACTTAGAGTCAGCTAACATGGTTCTAGCAGCCTCAATTAGTGTCCTATTTCTCCTCTCAGTAACACTATTTTGCTGAGGAGTTCTAGCTATATTAAATTCCCTCTTAATGCCTTTCTGTTCACAAAACTCACTCATGACTCTATTTTTAACTCTGTTCCATTGTTACATATGGACTATAGTTACTTTCTTGGCAAATAGATTTTTTATTCTCAGTTCATAAAGCTCATAACGAATTCCACTAGTCTCATCCTTAGTGCTAAAAAGAAAACCAAGTAAATATCTGCTATTAATCATCATGACACTAGATAATTTTCTTATTCATTAACGGGCTATAAATGTTGGACCAAAACAAGTCCATATGCAAACATGAATAAGGCCTGAGTAATGAGTTCTGAGTCTCGGATTACAAGAGGCTTTGTGTTGCTTTCCCTTAAGACAAGCAACACAAGTTTGGTCATTTTCAAAACGTTTTAAAGGTAAACCTCTCACAAGATTTTCCTTAACAAGTTTATTAATAGTTTTAAAATTTACATGACCTAGCCTCCTATTCCATAGCATTGATTCATCAAGTGTGGCCTTTGCAACAAGACAAGTTAAACACTCTTTAGGAGCAATATTCTTCATATCAATACTGTACATGTTATTCTTTTTAGGAACTTTAAGTAAAACCTAACTTTCATCAGCTAACTTAAAGTCAAGAGACAGAACAAAACATCCAGTGTTAGTAAAAAGAACACTGTTCTTTTTGTCACACATCTGTGAAACACTAAAAAGGTTAAACTGTAACTCCTTGATAAAGTACACATCCTTAAAATCAAGCTTGCCAGTTTTAAGAGTTCCTTTACCAGTAATTCTCCCTCCTTTGGCTCCTCCCTCAAAGGTAACATACCCTCTATCAAATTCATTGAAGTTTAAAAGATAGGACATGTTCTCTGTCATGTGCCTTGAGCATCCACTTTTAACATAGCCTTGATCTTCTTTTTGTAGATGACCCTGTACATAAAAATAAGGAAATTAGTTTTCTTTGGGGACCCAAGCCATTACTGATTTGGATCTGCCTCGTGCATTAACATAATTATGTCTCTTCAAAGTAATTAATGCACTATTAAGTTTGATAGGTCTCCAAACCTAACATGCTGAGGCCTTAATAGCATTAACCTGATTTGCCCTCACAACATTAACTACTGCTAAATTTAGCCTAGCAGTATTAACTTTTTGGCTAGAATTTTTGTTAGTTACTACTGTTCTTATTTGATAGGGCCTTTTTATAGTTAATTGTGCTGATTTAGAAAAATGTGACATTGGTCTAGCACTATAAACTATAGTTTTGGGATGTGCAGTATTAACAGGCCTAACAATATTAAGTGATCTTAGGCTAGTTTTCATTAAAACTGCTCTTGGAACCATGTTCCTGTAAGCACTTCGTCTTTTTAGCATAATAATTATAATTCACCCTTGTATAATTATTCCCAGATACCACCCTTTCCCTTTGATGGTAATTGCAGTGCGCATACACATGGTCAAAACTTCCACAGACAAAACAAGCTTTATTGTACATCATAAAGTCACTTCCTAGCTGCTGGGACTTTTGATTATTCCAGTTTCTTTGATTTCCCTTAGGATTTTGTGACCTGTACATTTTAGCATACTTAACTGGTTTCCTAACTGGTTTTTCTTTTCTTTTTTTTCTATTAATTTATGTCTAACAAAGTTCCTTTCTTAGTAACAGTATCGGTCGAACCAGTTTTCTTCTTTAATATTTCATCTGACACCAACTTCTCAACCAATGAGGTATCAGGAGATTCCCTAACCTCTTTAGAAATTTTTTCACTAACACTCTTACTAGTCTTAGGTCCATAGCCTTCAAACTCAGATTGTTGAAACTCCTCTAGACCAGAGTTGGACAAATCAAACTTTGGGGGTGAAAATAGCCCTGTATAGGGAGGTGGAACAACATTATAGCTTACAAACCCCACACCCTTTCTACTTTTATCATGTATCTGACTCCTTTTAATTTGTCTAGAATCTTAGGAAGCATTATCAAAATTTTCAATTTTAAGTTGATTGCTTTGTTTTTCTTGCTTAAGATTTCCTAACTCACTTTTAAGCATACTAATTTCCGAGTCTTTATATGAGATATCTCTTTTTAGAACAGCAAGTTGCTCACAAAAAATAACCTCATTCTTTTTGTAAAAGACAAGTTCTTCTACAGATGCAAACCCTCTTTTATAAGTAGCTAAATTGAACTCAGATTTGTTAAACTCTATTCTTAAATCATCAAGTTGAGTTTTAAGAGTTTTAAAGCTTTTTAGACAAGTGTTTGAATAAGTTTTGTCATTATATATCTCAGAGTCTGAAAAAACCATAAGAGCCATGTTTGTAGGGACTTCATCATCTGCCATATAGCTCCAGTCAAAACCAGCTCCATCAATAGCCAACATGGCTTTGGAAGAAGTTTCTTCCACATTTATAGTCCTTCTAGAGCTATCTTGATTCCTATTCATGCTATCTTGGTTCCTAGATCCTCTACACTCCCTAGCAAAGCGTCACATCTTATGACAGTTGAAACACTATACCTTGGACTTGTCGTATCCAGCTGTGTCACTCCTATTGATAGTGATCTTTCTACCAGATTTTTGGAAAAACCTTCTTGTCCTCATGCTCAGCAATGCTAACTGCCACTTCAAATCCATCTCTTCTAAGTCATCTTCATGGATTTGTTCAAGGTCCTCATATACACGTTGAGACCCGTTTAGTTGATTGGCCAAAATTGCATAAACAGTGGCATCACTTAAGTTAGCAGTACTAACTGAAAGAATGGTGGGGTAAAAAAAAAAAAGGGTACTAGCAGTGCTAACTTGGAGTGCTAGCTGGGACTAACTTGAGGCAGTTAGCAGTATACCCCATAAGCGGGGGGGGCCAGGGAGGGTAAGTAATTAACTTCATTAGTACTGCTAGGAGATGACATAAAAGCCATGTTCTAAGAACTTGAGCTTGAGCTTGCAGTTCCTTTAACCTCTTGTTCAACAATCTTGAAATTGTTGTAGAGATCATCAAAGCTCATTGTGTCTAGATCAGGTTTATTTCTCCAGACCACAACATGAGTATTCCACTCAGAAGGCAGACTTCTTAAAAATTTCAAATTGAGATCTTCTTGTGAAATATTTTCACCCAAGATAGCCAGCTGACTTACAATCTTCTAAAGCCTGTTAAAAATAGAGTCAAGAGACTATGTGCTTGGAGCACTAAAGTTCTCATACATTTGCTTCAGAAGAGTCTTCTAAGTCTTCTTTGTGGCTTCATTACCACCAAATCTTGTTTGTATAGCAGCAAACAAAGTCTTAGCATCCTTGTACTGATTAAATGTCATTAGATGTTCATTAGAAAGTGCCATTAGTAACATACTTCTTGCCTTCACATCATTCTTCTTTTGAACATTTTCTTTAGTAGTTATAGGACCTAGTATTAGTGGAGTTGAGGTACCATCAGCATTAGTTGTTGTTTGTGCTGCTGGTTTGAATGAGTTTCCATTCTTTATGACATCCCATAGAGCATGGTCTTGTACTTGAAAGTATTGCTCAATCCTTAGCCTCCACATATCATATTCACCCTGTTTGAGAATTGGCAACTTTGCAGTAATAGTGGTTTGTGCAGTTTCTAGATCTATCTCTTCCTTGTGAGCAAAGAGTTCTTCTTGTTAGTTTCTTCTAGATCAAAGTTTCATAACCTGGCTCTGATGCCACTTGTTGATCCTAATTTAAGACCGCTTCCTTAGCTTGTAAAGGTTAAGTTGCTTTGGATAAATCCAAAACAACTATGGTAGAAACTTTGTGAATACTAAAGAGTATGCAAAATCTACTCTTTAATACTTAGAAGAATATTATTGAAATTGTAAACTGTATGAACAATGATATTACTGAAAAGCTCCAATATTATTATTATCAATAATACGAGTACTCTGTGTAGTACTAGGGTTTACAACCTTGAATCTATACATCAAAACGTATATGAATGAGAGATATATGTAAAACCATAACCTAGGATCTCCTTTTATACACTAAGGAGTCCTTTACAAGATAACTACAAATATTCTATAATATTAATCTTATACGTATCTTTCTAACTTTATAAGATATACACTAAATAAGTCAATACAAATCACTTGATGCGTCTTTATCTCTTTAGCAGTCTTAATCTTCATCCAGCAGTCTTAAGTCCTTCAGCAGTCTTAAGTTAGAACTGGCAGTACTAACTTACTCTAGCAGTACTAACTGGTTAGTACTGGCAGTTGTAACTTGAGCAGTACTAACTCTTGGCTTGGCAGTACTAAGTATGAAGACTTTTAATTCCCAACAGAAGTCAAGAAAGCAAAGTGTTGTAATAGAAACGATAAAAGGAATGTTAAGATAGCTACGGTAAATATGAAAGTATTAACTAATGTTTGACTTACGTTAAGTCAGGAATAATGCAATTTTTTAAGGGACGTGTAGTCCTTGATTGAAAATGTAGAATAAGGTAATTAAGAGCGATGAGTAAGAAATGAGTTAACTAAAATGATAGAATTGGAAATGTAAATTTCACCCAAATGATGTTGTCATTAGAAAGAGTGTAAATGTGATAAAAATGAGCGAGAAGTAGAACGGGTCAAGGGTAATTAGTGGTGTTATAGCATGGCTAGAGTTGCAAAACCGTATAGGTTAATGCAACTAGTTGGGTAAATATTTGAAAGTGCTAAGATGGAATGAAGGGTCAAATGTGACCGAGTTTTGGTTAGTATTATACGAAGAGATTTTGAGGACGAAATCTATATAAGGGGGTAGATTTGTAACAACGCAAAACTGGGGTTTAAGTGTTTTAATTACGAAAAGGCCATTAGGTAAGTTTGACTATGACTTTAGTAGCCTAAATGTGCCAAGGGACTTAAGCTTCTGTCTGTCAGAACCAATACGCCGTATTGGTAAGTGTGAATACGGCGTATTAATATAAGTGTGGATATGGCATATCCGGATTTATGAATATGAGTATTGGTAGTTTAGCATGGGTATGACGTATCCATGAGTATGAATACGGCGTATCGGTTAAGTCAGACCATATGTAATAAGGTAGTAGAAAATATAATGTGGTATAAATTAAAGAAAACTAGACTTAAGGGACCAAATGAGTCATTTGACCAAAGTGCCAACCAACAAATATCTGGATACTTTCCTTATATCTAATATATTCCAGAAAGTGTGTTGGTGTTGTGTCTGTGTCGACCCAAGACAAGAAAAAAAGGTGGGAAACCATAAGCTTGAGGTTTGATGATTAATTCATGAAGATTATACTCCTATATGAAGGTTAAAGTCCTAGCTAATGTCCCTATCAAGTAAGTATCTCAATTAGTGTTTAATTGTTAATTAAGAAGTTAGGGTTCAGAACTCCAGCACCACATGAACCCTAATTTTAGGAATTAGTAAAGAAGTGTTTAAAAAGGACTAATTAAAAGGTTATAATAATTATGGGTTAAGTTATAGTAATTTAAAGTTAGTAAACTAATGGGTTAATTATCATATGATCATTATATGATTATATGATAATTAGAGGTGTTAAGAGGTGAGCTATGGTTTCATTAAACCATTGTTATAGTTATTTAATTATGTTTTAAGAGTTATGGTTATAATGATTTTTGGCCTATGATGAAAGTAAGGATGATGATGGTGATTAATGGAAACTTAGATTGGAATCAAGGTAAGTAACTATGATTAATATGAATGTTCTCATATTATGTATGTATGAATGAGGTTGTAGAATTAAAGTCTTGGGTTAGTAAATAAGGTTTTATAAGAGGCTTGCCTAGTGAAATTGCACAAGTGTTAGTTTCATGATTATGTAATGACTAAGGTATGTTTGTGATTGTTATGCGTTTAAGGTTATTATTATTATGTGTTATAGTTTATGGAAGTTGCCATGGCGATTGGTAATGAACATTAATGGTGTTATGTGTTAGAATGCTTTATGTGTTCATATTGCTAATATGATGAATGATGTAATAATCATGTTTTAATGTAGTTACTTACTAAGTGTAATGCTTACGGTTTAGTGTTTAACTGCTTTGTAGGTTTTTGCGAAGAAGGTATAGCATTTGGTAAAGGCTAAGATTCGGAAGCAAGGATTAGAAGTATTGATTTGCACTTAGGAGCTTAGTATAGATACCGAGCTCCATCATGTTGAACCCCCATGTTTTATGTTAAAGTGTCGTAAAGTGATTTATAATAGTTGGTCGTTAAGTGTCAAGTATCTTGTGAATGCAGAGGTTAAAGTGTGCAAGTCTTTTGTTATAGATATGTGTTGTAGTGTATGCAAACAGGTCAAATCGGGTGTTTGGTAAACCCCTTGAAGTATGTGTTATGATTCATGTAACCATGATTGTTTTTATAAAAGAATATGTTTTGATGTTATGTTAATGGTACTTGGAGAAATCTTGGGTAGTTTCTGGTTAATGTAGTTGTGTTTGGGTTAAAAAGGGCTTTTCCCCCAGCATAATTGTTTCTGCAGGTTCTACTCTTGGGTCTGATGGTCCAATACGGCATAAATCCTATGGTATAGATGCCGCGTATGAAAGGTTTAGTTGGTTGGGGAATATTAAAAAACGGCGTATCCATTTTCATGGATACGGCGTATCCATGTCTGATGATCGCAGTTTTTGGTTATTCTTGTTTTAGTCGTAAAAACCTAAACGTAATGAGTTAGAAGGTGTGTTTGATACCATTGAAAAGGTATTTGAGTATATTTTATGTTTATGATACTTCCAAAGATTGAATGGTACTTTATTTTGGTCAGCTTATTAAAAAAGGACATAAGGTCAAGCGTTTGAATAAAAAGTTTTAATTTTTGGTCAATTTTAGAGTCAAGAAAGGGGCGTTTCACTAATTACAAAATTCAAATATGAAAATGAAATCGAGATTAGAATTTATCTAGATCACGAAAATATCAATCAAATGACTATAACATTTCTCAATTTCATGCCATTGTACGACAATTATTATTAGTCACTATTTATTTTAGTCCGATACGCGTTTACTTTTAATTTTTGCTTTTGAGCTAAGAATCGCGTAGACTAGAAATAACCATTTAATGTAAACGGTCATCAAATAAATTAAGGTTTACATCAACCAAGTAAGAAATAATTACTAGGAAGATAATTATGTACGTTTTGCGTATTTATATTTATTGGCCACGGTAAAAGGGTTTACGTTTCGCGATAAATACATTAGGACGCACACCCGAGGAAATACCTAGAATTACACCTAACTCGAAACAATAACCTAATATTAATGCACTAAACACAAAAACTTGACCAAAAACTTGTGTTAATAAACATAAAATAGCCGAATGTGGTACAAAAAAGCCCCACATAAATCTACTTGGTGTACTATAGCTAAATCAAATCTTCTAAATAAATCCTAAAGTTACTAGTACATCCTCAAATAATTAAGGATAGTAACTTATGTCTCCTACTAGCCAAATGTACATTGGTTAATAACCAATTGTCCCTTTTGAGTCCTCTAGGCCACGGTTAACAAGGGTATAAACACAAAAAATCCTTAAGATTTCCCTAATCAGACTAAATCTTGTATACATACACTTGGCTAATTAAAGCTTGTACTTAGGTGGTTTTTAACGCAAGAAACAATAGTGACTAACTAGAAACCACTAAACCACGAGTTAGGACACGGTTGTGCCTTGGTGTTATGTTACTAAGAGAACTATCTACATGGCCTATAAATACACACTCATACTCACCAATTGATACTCTTGAAAACTCACACACTCCTTAAACTCTCTCAAACAACTAAACATATACTGTGTCCTTTGTTCGGGTCATCAAACGCAAACAAACACCTTCCCTTCATTCATGTCGAACCCAAAAACTAGCAAGGTTTGTATAATCGGGTGCATAAGGTTACACGAGCTAAGGTTAGCTTTCTACACATATCATTACTCCACCCAAGAACTCAAGGACCCTTGAAAGTCTCTTCACGATACTTTACAATTTCATAGTTTAGAATTATCCTTATTTCTAGACATGTGTCACGACCTCATATAGGGTTTTCGCGAACTATATATGTACATGTTAAACTTGCGTGGAGGCAAAGACCTATTTAAAATCTCACGTTACAAAGAGGGATTCTGTCATCGCAGGGGCTTTAATGCTTAATTTAATAGAAAACTCGAGCTTTGACGTAAACAATATACATTATACACAAATGTTAAGAAAAATATTACTTAAACTTTCTTGTAAAAACACGACAATGAAGACTAAGGAATGTTTAGGCAACCTTAATCATAGCGATAGCGAACACGACCCTCGGATGCATGCAAAATAAACTCACATATGGTATACTGACTCGTTAACCGGTACATTAAGAGGTACAATATCATATAACTGGCCACTTAATGTTCTATCGTTTAACCCACGGCAGTCCACACTCAGGCCCAACATTAAGGGCCCAACGGAGTGGAAAAAATCCCACGAACTTATCAAGGCAACCTACTAGCTCATTGAAACTTATATAGGACCCTTATACGTTAAAAAACCCAACGAACATTAATGGACCATGGTACTAATTTTCAGTAAAATGGTTTGTTGGGCCAACGAGCCCAAAAAGCTCAAAATAAGCTCATTCGAGCTAATCAAATGGGCCACACAGCGTTAAGCAAACTTAAATAAGCTCAACGAATGCCAATAGTACTAAAATACCAAGAGAAACTAATATGCACCAGAAGGAATACTAAATCAACTAGTAGTAACCATTATGTACTACCATTACTGAAATGACAACATTGCACTACCAGTAGTAACAAATATACTACCAGTTATGAAAGACTAAATCAACCAGTATTAACCATTATGTAACTACTAACTAGTACTAATGACAAAAACATTGTACTACCAAGAGTAACTAATATATAATGATTTTTGGCCTAGGATGAAAGTAAGGATGATGATGGTGATTAATGGAAACTTAGCTTGGAATCAAGGTAAGTAACTATGATTAATATGAATGTTCTCATATTATGTATGTATGAATGAGGTTGTAGAATTAAAGTCTTAGGGTTAGTAAATAAGGTTTTATAAGAGGCTTGCCTAGTGAAATTGCACTAGTGTTAGTTTCATGATTATGCAATGACTAAGGTATGTTTGTAATTGTAATGCGTTTAAGGTTATTATTATTATGTGTTATAGTTTATGGAAGTTGTCATGGCGATTGGTTATGAACATTAATGGTGTTATGTGTTAGAATGCTTTAAGTGTTCATATTGCTAATATGATTAATGATGTAATAATCATGTTTTGATGTAGTTACTTACTAAGTGTAATGCTTATGGTTTAGTGTTTAACTGCTTTGTAGGTTTTTGCGAAGAAGGTATAGCATTTAGAAAAGGCTAAGATTCAGAAGCAAGGATTAGAAGTATTGATTTGCACTTAGGAGCTTAGTATAGATACCGAGCTCCATCATGTTGAACCCCCATGTTTTATGTTAATGTGTCGTAAAGTGATTTATAATAGTTGGTCGTCAAGTGTCAAGTATCTTGTGAATGCAGAGGTTAAAGTGTGCAAGTCTTTTGTTATAGATATGTGTTGTAGTGTATGCAAACATGTCAAATCGGGTGTTTGGTAAACCCCTTGAAGTATGTATATATGATTCATGTAGACCATGATTGTTTATAAGAATGATGTTTTATGTTATGTTAATGGTTACTGGAAAGTTTGTGAAGTTTCAGGTTAATGTAGTTGTGTTTTGGGTCAAAAAGGGATTTTCAGCATATGTTTCTGCAGGTTCTGGGTCTGATGGTCCAATACGGCGTATCCATGGGTACGGATACGGCGTATTGAAGGTTTAGTGTGGATACGGCGTATCCATGTCTGATGATCGCAGTTTTTGGTTATTCTTGTTTTAGTCGTAAAAACCAAACCGTAATGAGTTAGAAGGTGTGTTTGATACCATTGAAAAGGTATTTGAGTATATTTTATGTTTATGATACTTCCAAAGATTGAATGGTACTTTATTTTGGTCAACTTATTAAAAAAGGACATAAGGTCAAGCGTTTGAATAAAAAGTTTTAATTTTTGGTCAATTTTAGAGTCAAGAAAGGGGCGTTTCACTAATTACAAAATTCGAATATGAAAATGAAATCGAGAATATAATTTATCTAGATCACAAAAATATCAATCAAATGACCATAAATATTTTTCCGAGTCTACATGTTTGACCATCCTCGGGCATTACATGAAATCATGAAATCGATTGCAAAACAATAAGAATATTCATCGGATTGCAACTCACACTTGTAATGAAGATGTTTCATTGAGTCTAAGTGTTTAAATGTTTGTGTTATTAGCCACGGTCAGATTATGCATGCTAAACTTAAAACACTCTAAGTAGGATTGACGACTTATATATTTCCATCGGGAAACTCACAAGTACTCCATCTTGATAAGCAAGACTTGGATGTCATTTCTGAAAATTCAAACCAAGAACCCTTATAACATATATAAGCTTCTCCTAATAACCAATTGTCAACACCATCTCCCAAATAGTGGGAAAATGATCCTTGCCTAAATTTGGCACCTTCACGAATCGATGGATCCTACGTCCTAGATTCAACTTCGGTTTAGGTAGATCTGCCCTATGGCATCAGATTTAAACATCTTTTTTTGTCAATCTCTTATTTAAAAGTCCCACATACATGTAACTAACCTTTAGTAAATCATCATTATTTCTCCAAAGAAACATTCATAAGATCTATTGAGGTAAGTAGCCTTAATTGTATTTCTTTCTTAAAAGACATGCAAAGGTGCATTCTTTGAACACTCTCAATATAGTACATTACATACTGTCACTCTTGAGCATACTATTAGGTTCTAGATGACTCATTATTTCTTAAAAATTACAACAACTTGCTTTCTCTCTCATTCAATCTTAGAATTCCACACATCTTGATTAGGATTATGTCAATCGGAATTAAAGCATGTTAGTTGAGTCATTTTAGGCCATATTTGAAAAGAGAATACAAATTTTATCTTTGCTACACTTTATTTGGAAAATATAGGAATTCTATTTTGTCTAACATGAGAATGGCTATTGGAGAACCTATTGCACTAGAAATTCAATTTAACCTAATGGTTAGATTGCTTCCTGGAGTGAAGTTGGGTTCGTGGTATAACTTGTAAAAATGGTCGTGTTTAGCCTGAATTAAGCACCACTAGTCATAGTCTCATATTCATTCTCTAATTTGATTAAATGGCTCTTCCTAAATATGCCTAATGATAGTGTATATTGATGGACTTTGTATCTTATTAGGAGTGCATACTAAATAAGAAGAAATTAGGATTCTTCTTAGTCAATCTAGACAACCTGCACCTCACATATGTGCTCTGAAGTTTCCAGATGATAACTTGCTCCTATGTAATGCATTATATGCCTTCATGATTATCTTGATGCTCGACATTTATTTGCTTAGCTATTTAATGCATGTCTATTGTAAAGGTTTTGTCTTTTTCTAGCAATTTAGATAAAATATCTCTTAGTTTATCTAAATAACACATGCTCCTAAATGTTAAATGCTAATATGTTTTTCATGATGATTACATTTAAAATTATCATGTTTTGTATGCGTCATTTTACATGACTTACGTGTTAATTGTGTGCCTACACTATGTCAGTTTGATGCATAACAATTAACTTTTAAATGTTATATAGTCTTACACATTAATATTGTTGATGCAAACTTAGATAAACTTGCATGTGTAAATCTATGTGTCTTATGCATCTAGGTATATATTTTCTGACACTAGAATATTTTTCTTCGCGTCCGTGTCAAAAATCTAAAAAGTCAAAAGAGTCCTAAAATGGTCTTAAATCTCCTAGAGTCTTCATATATAATATATAGTAAATATATAAATAGTTATCTATTAGTCCTTTCCCACTTACCTAAATCGGTTGGCACGCATGTTCTTCCCCACGAATAGATAAATAGCCGCCAAGAAGTAAGGACCCAAAGGGAGCTGGGCCGTCTTGCTGTCGAAGTCATTAGGTAGGGGGAACGGTTTAAGAGCAGTATGTTGTAAAGGTGGAAGGGTATAAGACCTTAGAAGGAAGGTATATGAAGAGCGTGTTGAAGAGAATTGAAATGGTCAAGGAATAGACCAAGGTAGGGAGCTAAGGGGGGTGGTAGAAGGAGTTAAATGGGAATGGTAAGAGGGAGCCGATGTGGGTGGTGCAAACCCAGCCTTCCCTCTGATCGATCATTATGCCGAGCAATTCGCGAAACCTTCTAACCCCGTCATGCTAGCTCGCGGGTTAGTAACAAAGAAATGTTGGAAATCATAAAGGTAATGTGGTTAATGAGAAAGTTTAGGCGGGGGGGGGGAGAAACATTGGGAATGTTGATAGTGAATGGCGAACCGGGTTAGGTTTTCATATAAGATTTCTTAGACTGTAACCCTAAGGAATATGCGCTGGTAAGGGAGGTGTTGTAGTTCTTTACACGTTGGAATTGAGAAAAAAGTGAGTTTGTGCATGATATGGTTGGTTGTAAGTAGTTGACCAAAAAGTAAAATACACTGCTGATATCAATTTGTGGGTAAGGCTTTAAAAACGTGGTGAGAAGCTCTCATCTTCGCACGCTAAGCCTAGAAGTTGCTGCAGTAGATGGTCATGAATGTTTAAGTTTATAATGATACAAATAGTATTTCGTCCAAGTACATGAGATGCAAAGAGTTGGAATCTGAGTTATGGAATTACGCAAGGATCTCGTGGTATGGCCATTGGCTTGCTGATAGCCTAACTTAGGTTTCATGAGTTGTGGCTGAGGTTTGAGTTCCATATTTAGTAACTTCCTAAGAGTAGGAAATGATTGAAAGGTTATGTGTATGGCCTTGAATCTATAATCTGTGTATGGAGGCAACAACAATATGCCAAAGACTATATAGAAGGCGGTGCAGATTTCTGGTGCACTGGCCGATGAGGCTGTGAGAAATGGACCAATTAAGAAAGTTGAGAAAAGAGGAAAGTGTGTGCGGAACTAGTAAAGGATAAGAATGGTAGATATGAATAATAAAGACTAGGACTTGTGCAGCTTTTGCCTACTACTGTAAAACCCTGTAGAAAGAGAGATAATACGGTGAACTGTGGCCCAAGTTGTACCATGCTGCAACCCTATCATGCACCAGGAGGGTGGATTTTTGTCAGCACAATGTCTTCAACGTAACCCCTGGGTCAATTGGCAAAAGGATTAATGAAAAGTGCCCGAATAATGAGTGAGAATGCCTATCAATGCTAGAATAACAAACTGTATGACATGTTAATTGAGTGTGGTAGTACCACGGACCAATGTTAGGTTTTTCCCCATCTTGTCCTAGATGATAGGGCAGCAGTAGAGAGCCCGAAGAAAATCAACCAAATCAAGTTTATGCTAATAGTTAAACGGGGGTCAGGGTCGTGGCAACCAAGGGAACCATGCTAGGGGTGGCATTCATGATGGTTAGGTACGAGAGGAAGCTCAGCCAGTATCTGAACATTGAGTAACAGTTACGTTTACTTTGAACGATCCAATTTGCGGCCACTAAACTTATTGACTCTGGTGCCCGGACTATAGTTTTTTTCTACTACTTATATGCCGTCTGTTAGCGGTGGTATGTTGTAATTAAACATACCTTTTACCTTATAAAAAACGAGCTAAAATATCCAAAAACGGGACTAAAAAAAATGCCCAAAAATTAACGCTTGTTTTGCTAATTGTATTGGTGCAGGAAACGGAAAACTAAATGAAAAGGACGAAAAACAAAGCCAAAACGACAAAACTGGACTCGGAATGGAAAAAGCAGGAAAAGACAAAAGTTAAAAATCCAGAGCTCCCAAGTTTAGAAAAAGTCAACCCATGTCACCTCCGAAGCCAAAAAGTGCAAGAAAAATAAGTTTTTAGGGACTAATACTGGGTTAATCCTAATCGTTATTTAAAGAGCAAAAGAAGAAAAGGGAAGTCACTGCCCCATTCTGCCAATTCCTCAAAGGTCAAACCCCAAGGAGCCCAAACACTGGCCAAAGCCTAATTTCCCCACATAACTAACTAAGGACGAGTGGTGGCGATTGGTATTAATAAAAACCCTTGGGGGTTTGTTTTGCCAAGTACCGATCAAACATTTTCATCTAACACGGGACGTGTGGTGCAAACTAATACACACACATCATTTGGGGAGGACCAAAGAGCAGTCAAAAACCCCCAAACTTTCACCCTGGTCACCCCCTAACCACTTTATTCACCCCGGTTTTTCGTCCCCACTAAAAACTCAAGGGAGTCTAAAATGGTTCTTATAGTCACATTGCGCTCTTCACTCACCTATTCCCTTAATCGTTCATCTGGCTCTCATTCAAATGATCCACTCTTTTGTCAAGGGAAGGTTAGATACAAATCTAATCCACTCCATATAATGAGTCTGACAACGAAATAGTTCATCCGAAATCTATCTCAAGTATCTTTACCTGCGATCACGCGCGCAAAACGTCTTCAAACCTCATAACCGACAAAATTCATATTCAAAGAAGCCTTAAACTCCTTAATTAAAACGCATCCTCCTTTCACTTTGTGACGAAAACATTCTTTCTCTCGATTACAACATCTTTCTCTTTGACGATCTAAAAAGTCAAAAGAGTCCTAAAATGGTCTTAAATCTCCTAGAGTCTTCACTCACACATTCCCTTAACCATCATCTCGTTTTCTTCCAAATAATCCACTATTTTGTCAAGGAAAGGTTAGATACAAATCTCCTCCAAGTAGGTTTGAAAACTTAAATATCTGATCCAAAACATTCAAGTAGATTTAACTTGTGATTGCAAACGTTAAAGGTCATATCTGAAAATTCATATTCAAGCCTTTTAACAACATAAGTTAGAACGCTCTTCTTTTCTCTTCAAAGAAAACATTCTTTCTCTTCAACGAATACATTCTTTGTCTTTCGGGAAATTGTGATCACACCTCTATCCTCTCACTTAACCACGCCTCTACAACCATATATATGGCTAATTTATTTTGTCCACCATTACCGCTACCACCTTTAAGACAACCTCATACCTCGTCGTGTGATTGTTCTATTAACATTCACAATGCTCGAGAAGAGCTACATAACTTCGTGGATGCAGTGCATAACCACAATCTGTCTTGACATTGTCAAGCTCGTCGCTTCCATCTTCGTTTATTTTCTTCTTTATTTATTTTTTCATATCGAGATACATCACCATTTCCTTCGGGACAATGTTTAAAAAGGAAACATTTCAATCGAAAAAGCTCCGTCTAAAGATAACATCGTCGACATTCTTTCTAAACCCCTCAAGCATGAATCGTTCAATTATCTTCGTCTAGGTCTAGGAATGATGGAACACATTCCATAAATCTTTCTCTTCTTTTATACTAGTCTCGATTCTAGTCTATTTTATATTCTATGTGTTGTGACAACTTAATTACTTCATCTGAAGTATTTTACGTATTTTTTATTAGCGAAATGCAAATTAAAATGTCACTCCTTTCGAAAAATTCGTCAAAAATCAAATCCAAAACTCACCCCCTGGAGACGGCCCCCGTAAATATGGTGGACCCTTGATTTAATTCAGATGGCCCCCATATATATTAGGGACCTTCGGCAGTAGACGAGAGATCTTTCTTTCTTTACCCCTCTCTCCGGCTACTACGAGCTAATGTCTATCCTACACTCAAACCTCATAACCATCATTCACTCTTGTTAGTGGTTACTAGTTCGAGTACATCATCAAACCAACAAGGTGAAATGAAAAAACAAGTCTTAAGTCATCCACCGAGTCTCCTTCACAAGAAGATTCGCCATGAAATCCTTCACTACCAACATAATCACAACCTAATAATGACTTATCACTACTACAACCCATGAAGGATGAACTACCTTTCACAAAGCACAAACCTGTGCCTAATATCTCTCTATAGATCAATAGTTTATCCTCATATTTCAACACTCATAAGCATCATTGCTTATGTTGTCAATAGTTAATTGAATTTCATAATGAAATGCGTCTCATTCTCAAACACATTCCTTACAGTCAATATACTCACAATCTATCACTACACGATAAATCCCCTCACATACAAATCTTGGTCCTCACATATCGTAGACGTCTTTTCTCAACTCTAATAGTATTCTCACTCCTAAACGTTCATTTTCACTTCTAATAAGTCTTCTCAAATCTTGTTACTATTAAAATTCCTCCTATATCTCTTGACAACTTAAATATTTCATCAGAATTATTTAAGTAATTTGAAAATGCAAATGTCACTCCTTCGCAAAACCTTCCACTTTCTAAAAAGTAAAGAACATAAAGAAGATATTCAATCTTCAAGTGTTATTGAGTCATCACATTTTTGCGTCTCTCATTATTCTTCCACCATGAAAGACCTATCACCTCATTTCACGTACCCACATTTGTTCATCAACATTGACAACCAACCAAACACCGAACAAACCTTTGAATTCGCAATCGTCCACCTTTGTCTCGACAGGATCACGTGCACATCATTTTTTTCACCATGCTTGTCATCGTTAGTGCAAATGATATATTAATCATTTCTGACAACCTCCTGTCAACACCTTTCCTCTTTAGTCTCGCTCATCCTTCCTCACTTTTCAGTTCTATGGAATCATTTTCATTCACATCCAAGAGCATATTGTCTCCATCCTCATCTTATTTTTTTTATCCTTTTAAAGTATATATTTTGGCATATCTCGCCAAGATATTAAGTGACATTCGTCTACCTTTAAAAAGTCATTCTCATAATATTTGTGTGTCAATCAATAAACGAATCTCATTCTCGTTTATTATAATTCGGACAAATCTTAGTCCTTAAACATACGTCTCGATTCTTTTTATTTATATCATTTAGGTTGTTGATTTTAAAATAATGACTGCATGTGTCTAGTTTCTAATTCTCTTTCAAAGTGTCATACTTTAGAATACTAACACCTAAAAGTGCATGTCTAGTTCCTCGCTAATGTCTTGCAATATATATACACACACACACACACATACATATAACTTGTCTACTAACTTTGTTTTGTTGCACGCATCCATATCTTGATTTGTTGGTGCCCCAAACAAGGTGAAGCATACACCGAGGGGGAGCACTTGCAAGCATCATACTCATTTAAATTGCATTCATCGAATGACTTGAGCATTGATGGTAATTTATTTGATTCATGGATCCGCTAGAGTCAATACACAAGGAATGTAATTATCATGGGGGTGAAACAAGCAAGGGGGAGCTCGAAGATATATGAGTAAATAGCATGGAGTTGTTAAAACCGTGATGATAGAAGACTTCACTGGGATGATGCAATGTAACACCGCGTCAGCGAAGGAAACATGGGATGCGACGATATAGTTACATCACATAAGATACAAGATCATACCTTCAAATTTACAAAAGATCTAGTTTTACAATAGTCACAAGTTTACATTTTGGAATTTAAAATATACAAGACTCAAGTCAACACCCCACATGTGTACTTCCTAAATTTCAATTTCTCCTGATTTACCTTGGTTCGCAACACACCTGAAAATGATACTCAAAAAGGTCAACAATCATGTTGGTGAGCTCGTAGGTTTAAAGGAATACCCAGTCGATGTGCCAATATTTCAAACAGTTGGACAATTATGCAATATGATAGTGAATATATGCAACAACACTCAAAAACCCATGACTTAGCATCCCTGCTAATCATGTACCATGACCAAGCATCCCCGCTAGTCATCACACCAGCATGTACCAATGTTCTTGGAGTCGCAACTCTGAGGTCATACGCACCTAAAGGCCTACTAGCTGGAGCATTTACTTAGGGCAGACCCTTCACAAACATAGCAAATCCATGCTATTCACATACCTTGCCATGCACCTCGATGCATGCAAGCACAATCATACCACATAATATTCACATAGCAGTCATAAGCACATAAATTGTCCCAAAAACAAAACCACGTTTCGCACAGTTCAGAAAATCAGTTCAAAACACATTTAAGTATCATTTTCCCCCAACGAAAAAGATTTAAAAAGTGGGGCTACGAGAACTCACCTCGACAGATGATAATAACCGCACAGATAATCTCTACACAACGCAAAAATAATCTCTACAATGCACAACGGTATCCGGCCACGACCTAACATTAATTTCACCTTATTAACATTTTATCCAAAGTTGACTTATTGTACAAGTGTTCGTCTTTACTCACACAAATTTCTTACTCTCATTACACAACCCTTATCCTCATCACAAAACCCTTATTCTCATTTCAAAACCCTTATCCTCATCAGAAAACCCTTATTCTCATTTCAAAAACCCTTATTCTCATTACAAAACCCTTATTCTCATTTCAAATCTCTTATCCTTATTTCAAAACCCTTATTCTCATTACAAACGTTTTGGTATCATGGTTGTGTGGTAATTAAGTAAAACAACTCGATGCACTTGGGCTAAGTGCGACAGCAACAAAAAATACTCAAAATAGACTCCTCAAACAAACACGAGACAATCGTCCAAATGACTCAAGAAAATATGACGAGAAACGAATAAAAATCCAAAGATCCGAAACAATAGAATAAACATCTTCGTAACGTTAAGGTATATATATATATATATATATATATATATGATAATAGAATAATAATATTTTATTATTTTCGTCCTTTTATCGGACTAAACGAGATAAGTATAAAATCTTGCCATCTTAACATGACCACGCTTGATCATTCAATCATGACACTTAAAGTTTTTTAAATAGTCACCTCTCGTCCTTTAGTCGAATCGACAAAAATAGGTTTCTACAATATTTTCTAAGTGTGATTTAAATTCTTTTTATAAAATCCGTCATGACCCGTTCATTTGAAAAGGTTCCCAAGGTTCTCAACCTTAATTTCAACATTTCCCACAATTTACCAAGGTTCCGACAAAGTGCCAAAAGTCCATGTTTACATAGAGTTTACTCAATCATAACTAAGATTAACCATTTTCCACTTTCGTAAATATCCATTTGCCAATCTATCCATCTTAAGAGTCTAGGTTATCTAATTTTTCCCTATTGGGCCCAAAAACCCAATGTTAGTCCGATAACATTCGTTAAGTCCCACATAGCCATTTTAAATTCAATTTGAGTCCATTAGTCCATTTACTTATCATTGGGGCTTACGACCTATTAAAGTTTTATAATTAGCCTGAAAACTTTATACAAGTCTAAAACCTTAATACAAGCCCAACATATAAGCCGAATTCAAAATAAGCCATAAGCCCGAATATAAGCCGAATTCAAAATAAGCCATAACCAAATAAGCTGTGGAGATCGTTATAGACTCATTTAGGATATGTTTTACAGATAATATAAATATTCAGCAAAATATAAAGAACAATATATTATCAAACAAGGTTATAGACTCATCTAGGATAGGTTTTATAAGTCATAAGCCAATATAGAGCCGAAACCAAATAGACAAAAACCCAATACGCCGAAATCATAGATAAGCCCACACTCAAATAAGCCAAAACAAAATAGGCCGAAACTTATTAAGGCTCAAAACCAAAATAATATAAGCCGAACTAAATAAGCCGAAGGCATAATAGCCATAAATCCAATAAGACATAACCGAATAAGCCAAAGATAAGCCGAACTCGAATAAGCCAAGTGAGTATTGGTCCAAGCCCAATACCTCACCTCACTCTCGGTTGGGCCAAAATCAACTTCATAATTCTCCATCAGCTTGTAGAATTCTGATATGCTAGATTTAGTCCTTATGTTTCATTCTTTTATTTATTTTGTCTCAATAAATAAAGAATCCCAACATAAGCCACAACCAAATAAGCCACAGCCGAATAAGCCAAATGGGTATTGGGCCGACCCCAATACCTCACTCCCACATTCGGTTGGGCCGGCCACAATCCGAAATAAGCCCTTAACACGAAATTCATTTTACCACCACAACCATGACATAAAAGTGTTCGACCTTTTTCCTTCCCCTTTGTCCACGTCAAATCCAACACACCCTTACACTTTCATTTTTAAACTTTTCATTTCGATTTAACACAAACGGCTTGTACAACCAACACAAGTTCAAAACAATCACCACAAAAGTACAACATATAATTTTTTTAGAAAACTTACAATTTGAGGTTTCGGTTCAAATTAGACCCAAAGAAAACAACCCGAACGTTGTTTTCTATAACCCAAGACTACTAAATATCAACCCAATAATATTTTCTAACCCCGTGATCTTGCTAAATCTTGCAAAAATGATGTTTCTTGTTTTTGTGGTTTGCGTCTGAAATCAAGAGAGAAAGGAAGAAAAGATTTTTGTTTGATTTTTATGAAATGATGCATGTATGAGTGTTTAAGGTTGAGACAATACCTTTTGTACCATACTAGGACATAGTTAAGCTAAAATTTTGCCACCCTTGTCCCCTTTTGTTTCTTCTAACCGGCCAAGGATCCAAAGAGGGTCGGGATTGCTTCTTTTCGTGTCGGGTTCACTTAAAACTCAGAAACTTTGACTTTAAAATATTATCCGAAGTTGTTTAGTATTTTTATTGAATTTAAAAAAACTTTTCCATGAGTCTAGGTTATTTACACGACATATTTCCTATTTAAACTTCCCAAAATTCATTTTGAACATTTAACAGACGTTTCGGGTCCAAAATACGAGGTTACTCCAAATCAAACCGAAACCTTTCTCACAAGTTTAAAAGTTTCTTGACTTCAAAATACATCTTGTCACTTTAGACTCCGTTTAAAAATTTCACTTTCACGACCGATACGCACTTAAATCAAATTTTCACGAAAACACTCGTTTTTCCGATAGATTTTAATTCACACCTCAACGATTTACGTCCTAGACAACGTTACCCAAATTATGAAATCACTTAACCAATAAGTTCATTAAACACTCTCCTAAGTTTACTTAAATACATTCTCAAATTAACTGTCGTGTCGGTACGCGTTGCGCGACGATTTCGCTGAACGCGGGAAAACTTCTCGAAAAGCATTAAAATGACCACATAAACACTCCAATACGGAAAGATGAATCAAAAGTGATTCACTTACGAAACTCAAGACTCTCATAAAACCCGGTTAAACCATAACCGTTTCACGCAAAATAAGTCAACCGAAGTCAACTTTTCAGCTTTCTCCAAGAAAACTGACAAAATCAAAAGACACAGATATATAATCATAGTATTTTTAGAATACTAAGACTCGAAAAAGTCACCGGTTATCAAAGTCTAACCCCCTTAAAGGAATTTCGCCCCAGAATTCAACTCAAATCATCAAGCACAACAATACAGAAAATTCCATTTCCTAACATAACACACTAAATCTCTACCGACTCAGTCTCTTTCAAGCGGGGTTTCTTTTGATTCCTTTAGAGGTTTAAATTCTAAGGTTTGATCCTTACACTTCCTCAGGGTCTATCTAGATCCTGCTCACCCAACATGATAGTCTTTCCTACTATCCCCTCGGTTCAATAGTTCTCCCTAACCTTTGGGTACATGTTTTGGTCGGGTATCCAAATATGATCCAGCCTACGACGTGACCACAAAGCTCTAACATACTTGACAGCGTAAAATTTCTTGATTGTTCCAATCAGTGTGATTAATCCCATAGGGATACATGTCTTACATGATACGACTTGCATTCTTCTCTTTCTAGATCGCATACAGTTCACTTACCAACAGTTACTTAAACTCTTCCAATTAGACCCAAGTAAATCCTACTTAGTTATATTCCCTGGGCCTTACCCTTTTCCAAAAAGGTCATGATGTTTCTTAGGATCTCGTCACCTTGTAAAAGGTCGGGTCCTCAATCTGACTTACTACAACTATGATCAAGTCTCCTCGTGATCTCATGGTGTTTCTGCTTAACTACTTATCTCTCAAATGGAACGGTATGACCGGACAACTCGAATATCTTTCGAGCTCTCGAGATGGTAAATAGGAATACTATGCGTACTAACCTTACAAAAATGGAAATCCACTCTAAAGTGAGTGACAGATCGTAACGCGAATAAACATAGGTAATGGTGCCCACAAATACTAAACGTATACATCCATCTATCAATAAAAACAATACTGCCATTCATTACTTTCTAAATTTTCGCACAAAATCACCCTTCTATCATAAATTCATAATAACTATGACTTCAATAAGAGTCAACTGCCAGCTGATAATAATTGTTCAAATCTATCACTAACCAAAATTACCTAGATTAGATCTACCACTAACTGATGTTACTCAGTTTAGTGATGTACAAAAATCCTAATCGATCCCTACGCATCCTACCACTCCCTTCTAGACTCCTGTCTCCTCTCCATCCTTACAGTACGATCTGCCAACTCCAATCGCTCACGCCTCTCCTCAGCAATCTATATCCTCAAATCATGGATCTCCCTTAGTTTGAAATTGAAATCTTATCTCGTCTAAGTTGCTTAACTTTCTAACGAGAGTTTCCTTTGGTTCTTCCATAACACGGAATCAATCATTAAATTGACTTCCTATGGGGTGATAACTAGTTAATCCTCGGCTAGGTTTTACTTAGATCTCATCATATGCCAACCATAAAAATCCATAAGGTGTTAGTAGGTCAAGGTGAACAATTTCGCTAACGAAACTACTAGTCCAGTATATCGACCTAGTCTGCTTTATTAGAATTCACAATTGTTACCCTTTCTCATTGCTTGCACTTTAGAATTCAATTGGGTCAATTTCACCACGAGCGAATTAGAAGTCAATCAAAAATCAGTACTGTGGTCACGGCTAATGTGACAAGGTCAAATACTACTAGAAGTTGATAACACATTGCTTCTGTCCAAGCTCATCCTACTAAGTGAAAAGGTGTGTCCGTCTAAAGTAATCCATCAAGTAGATATATGGGCGAGAGTAAGCTAGTCCGTCCTTGGGCAAAATTTTCATAAGCCTTAAGCTAAGTAACAACTTCGAATCTAATTCAACTCTACAACTCAATCAAACAAGAACTATCATGAAATTAAACTAAGCATCAAGTTGTTATTTCAAACTTACTGTTATTGAAAAGTTTGTTCAATTCTGGGTTTGCCCAACATATACGAATGGGTATCTAAGGCTTAGGAAGGGTAAGTGTAGTTGTTGATGTCGGTCTATAACTCAAAGTTTCTAAGGGCAAAATCCGGTGTCAATGATTTGGAGCGTTCAAAAATTCTTATCGATAATCAGAGGTGTTTGGTTCGTTCCTAACGGCCGAATAATATGTAGGCATAGTGCGTGTTCCTTCTCGGAGGCATAGTTTTCAACACTTGTCAACGACGTTTATTAAACTAAACCATTATAAAACTTTGACCATAAATGTAGTTTAGAGCAACAATGTTTGAAATCCTTGTGAACTACAGTCATGTGAAAATGATGCTTGTAAAATTTTGTGTATCGCCTACGTGATTTTCGTATATGATCTAGACCTTGTCTTTTAAGAAAATTGACGTTCGAACATGTGTTCAATACGATTTATATTAATAACCATCAACCGTAGAAATCTCAAAAAAATTATACTTCATAAAGTTTGTAAGGAAACGTTTCAATTGCCAAAGATTTTGGCGAAAAGATTTCGAGTCATCCAAATTGGTACCATCTTCGGAACACCAACACAAGGGCGGATACTGATACTACAGTTGACGTAAGGAACTCAGCCTAAAATTATCACTCTCTCATGAATCCTATTGTTCCATTTGTAGTCTTCTAAGCCCTAATGGTATGTCAGGACCTCGAATTGCTACTACGATGATCAGTGATTTGTTCATAGTGCGACCAATGATGAAATCCAATTAGTCGGTTTAAAATGTGGTGTATTCAGCATTTCTAACCAAGTGAGTAGTATGGGGAAGACATGGCATGTGATAACTGTGACGTAATAGCATAGGGCAAAGATGACCAGGTAATAGATTAGATACCACCATAACGGCTCTTACTATTAAAGATCCACAAAACTCCCAAAACATAAATACCAACATAACGTTCGAAATTAGGTGTTCGTAACCGTATATACATATATACTCTTATCTATATATATCAAATATACCGAGAAGATACGAACAACAAACAAGCACCAACATGGTTTGATACAAAACAAGCACTTTTGGACATCCTACAATACCACCACATGGCTACTAAAGACATACCCTTAATCAACATCGCTTCCAACAACATATCTACCAAGGCTCTCAGGGAATCATGCAATACAACTAAGGCAACATGGAAAACGTCAAACAACCAATAACACTCTAGGTCCCAACACTCGCAAGTGTTCTCGTAATTTCACCGTCAATCATTTTTAGATGGTCTCACTACTTACACATCCCTCCCCTTCCTCTAACATAGCTTAAGAAAACTACCCCTATCATTTCATGGTCCTTTGTGAATTAAGCATAGTTGATTAGGTTATGCGTAATTTAGGAGATACTAATGCGTATTTTGCTTTAAATATATTCTTACCAAGTTTTACATTTATAAAACTCGTTTCACCTTACAAACGCACTAACAGGTAGAGAACCCGATCATGAGTAGTGTAGTTTTGGTAAATCTAAGGTCGTCCCAAGAGCTAAAGGGCGGTTACAAATCTGAGTTTAAATTGGTTGTCACGTTTAAAAGCTGTTTAGAATAATTGATTTGTAAGAGAATGAAATCTTTAAAGAAATGAACTAAGGATGATTGAAGAGAAGGAGATGCGGTCCTAATTACTTCTTAATTATCTTAATGATTCAATGATTCTACTAATTGGGAAAGTCAGAATCGAATGGTCATCAAATCCTTACTTATCTCGCGAAATCCCAGTACTACAGGTCATAGCAACCGATACTTTGTCCCACTGGTCATGGTTAGCGAGCATCACATTTAGCATTCTTATGGTCAAAGTATTACCAAATAGATACCAAGAATTAACAAGAAACAAATGATTCATAATGATAATTAATAAGAAAAGCTTAGCCGAAAACTGAATTCATACAATCAATATCAATGTCAATTAATGAAAGTAATGAAAACATAATAATCGAACCAAACTAGTATGCTGTTGATGATCGGGATCGGCTTATCTCTTCTAGGATGGCTGGTGATTGTTGGAAAAGGACTTGGGGTGATGTTCCAGTCGTTCCCCTTGATGGGGGGAAGAAAGGATTCCAAATGAGGCTGAATTCGGCCTCTATTTATATGTTTCTGGGGGTTTACGGCGTAACCGATTCGTAGGTTTACGCCGTAACCTTGCTGATGTGGACTTTCCAAAATATAGGCAAAATGGACTTTACGGCGTAACCAAATGGAAGGTTTACGGCGTAACATAAGTGATTATGGCGTAACTGGAGTGGTTATGGCGTAATGTAAGTGGTTATGGTGTAACGTATAGTTTATGGCGTAACATAAGTGGTTATGGCGTAAAGTTGAGTTTATGGCGTAATCTATTTGTGAGGTTACACGTAAACTCTTCCAAAATTATAGTAATTGCATTCTTGTGGCTCGTCAGTTGTGATCCGGCTCTAACCCAAAACACGAAAGTTGTAGATATCACTTTCCTCTATTCAAGGCCACTTGAATCAACTTCAAAGGAGTTAGTATGAAGAAGTTATGGTCAAAATACTATAGCACATTTCCCGAGATATCTCAGGAGAATTTCTTCTTCGGCTTCGTATATATTATTCTTTTGTAGAAGCATCTATTAATCACGTCACTAAACTCCAGTGCCTTGTTTATCTTGATATTATAGTCTAATTCTCGTGTTTCTTGCCAAATGCTTGCGTTTTTTCCTAAAAACAACAAAATAAGTGATTAAGTATCATATTCAGGTATTTATAAGATATTTGCAAGCATTTTCATGGGGATTTTGACACTAAAAAGTATTAAATATTTGATGTTATCAAATATCCCCCCACTTGACTTCTACTTGCCCTCAAGTAGAACCGTTAGAATAATTCTCAAAAAGATGTCTCCCTAGGTTTTTAAGGAAGATATGAATTTAAAAATCACTTATGCTAGAAAATTCTAAACCGAGCACCTCACAGAAGGAAAAACAAATCACACTCATACTCTCACTAATCTATGTGTTTCATTTTTGGTGATCACTCAACTGCTTAGTCATAGCATGTATTCTATCATAAGCTTGGCAAGTACACAAATCTCCACCAATTAGAGTTAGGGTCTAAACAATTCTTAAAGGCAACATGGGTAACATTGGTTTATTAGGTGATAAAGGGTTAGGATTGACATGTGATACACATTTAATGGTTGCTAAGATAAAATTACAAAACAAATAGTCATATAGATCTAAGGTATTCATAACCGGCTACTGTCCATCCATAGTCCAAGTCTTCTAGTGCGAACACTTGATCATATCTCAACAATGGGTTAGCTAATAGTGAGATCTTACGAAGTATGCTAACCCATAATCTAGGATGGCTTATAGTTGCACCACCCGTAGTCGGTTTTATAATAAGTAACCGACCTTAGGAGCTATTACATTAAGTGGCTTATAGTTGCACCACCTTTTTCTTTAATTCTTTTTTTATTTTTGCTCCTAGATATAAACAACACATCCCCCCACTTGAGATAAACAGTATCGAAAGTGACAATATCGGGGGGTCTTCTATGATCAATATAATATGTCATCAACGAAAGTGCTAATCTTCGAACCATTTTCCCCGAACCATGGACTTAGGTAGCCAGAAATTTCAACAAAAAAATAGACTACAGGGTAGGCTAAGGCGAAATGGTGTAACGAACATATTTGGTGTCAACAAGGATAAGCTAAACAGGGTGATCTAGGGGTATCTTACACTAATAATTAGTGCAAATAAGGGTTTAACACGGGGAGGTCAACAAGTCAGTGTGACAAGTCGATAAACACACACACATAAAGGCTATTTTGGTGAATTCCTAATACGTTGCCTTCTGAAACTGTCTATTCCTGCTAATCTAGGTCTCGAAATGATGTACATGCCAAGTTCTAAAGTCTACAATACTACCGGCACACTCATATATTTGGTGGATTTTTGTATAATAGATGAGTACGAAATTATTAGGCTTAACCTCACCAATTGGAATAAAGGATTATAGTGTGTTCGGCAAAGATTAATTCTATTTTATTAGGAAAAACATGTCAAAAATTTTAAAATTGACACAATTTTTTAAAGAAAACTAGAAAATCGAAGGCAAATATTAGTCAAGTGATAATTCTACTCCCATCCCCCCCACTTGGTTTGTACAATGTCCCTATTGTACATTAATGAAATGAAAATTAAGGATAAGAGTAGAATTAGAACAAAAGACTCCCCTAAATTTGCTCGGTATGATGAAGAGACAACATGCTCTAAGCCATGTTCCAAGTCTGCTTCTTCGAGCAGCATCCATAATCACAAATATCCCATCATCGTCTTTGGCATGGTATCTAACTAATCCGAATTTGAAATGCCTTCCTGTAGCAAAGAATGAACCAAGCACCACTCCATGTGCATCAACCTGTAATAGCTGACCAAAAGCATAAATCCGGCAAAAAGAAAGATACCAAAATGAACAAGATAGAAATGCAATCCTAACTCACTTTCGTAGGAATCACGGTTGCATTTAGCGTATGCAACAAGCCTTTTAAACCACTTGGTGGCCCAAGTGGACGAGTGAAGTCTCGTGAGGGTTTCCAAAGAACATACCCACAAAGTTCATTTACCAATATACACGGTTTTGTAAAGTTTCAAACATTTTAATGATTTGCAAGAAGCGATTACGGCGTAACCATGGACTGGGTTACGCCTAATTATGTGGATGACATTTTGAAAATTTTGGATTAAGATCAGTTACGACGTAATCATGGAAAAGATTACGTCGTAAACCAAATGATTACGGCATAACTGTGTTGGTTACGCCATAATTGCTGCAACAGTAGCAACATTACCACATAATTACGAGTCGAGGTGACCTCTAATTTCGTCTCCTCGCCGTTATACCCTTGCAAAACCAAGTAAGGAACATACAAACCAACTAATATGCAAAAATTAAAATGAAATAACATAAATTAAAAGATAGGCATGGGGTGCCTCCCACGAAGCGCTTGTTTTTGTGCGAGTCTCTAGCTTGACTCCACCCTTATTTACTAGGTAATAGGGTGTCCGTCCCTTCACCTAGGATCAAGTGTGGGTGGAAATAGCAATAAATATAATTCGGATTCTCATTTGCTACGGGGTAGGGAAATGATAATTAAAGACCATACCTAAAAGGTGATTTCATTTCCCTATCCACCTTATACGGTGTGGTTGACGACTTATATGATTCAAATATTCTGTATAAGGGATTTATTGGTTGAGTATGAATGAAAGGTTTGGGATTAATGATAACTGAATTCACCTGTATCTCCATATAATGTGGCTTAGGGTCGTTAGCGAGAAGTTTTTCAAGCTCCTATATATCCATTATGACCCTCTTCATCACCATGGTCACATTCAGGTTTCTTCTCCAAATTCTTCCTAAATCTTGTCTCTAAATTCTTCCAAAAGTTCATCCAATATTGATTTAGTAGCCGGTGCTTCATAATCTTCATTAGGTGGTGTGGTGTGTAGGTTGTATAACATCTTCTATTACCTTAGGAACGTTAGGTGTAAGGAATTACCTAATTCGTTCTACGTCTCCAATCGTAATATCCCACATTTCAAAAGTATCCCTATCATCACCATCTTCCTCCTGATTATCCTCTAAATCTTCATCCTGTTAACAAATACTATCTTGAACTATATCTTATCCCATTCGCTTCAGGTTATCAACTCCTATTCTAAATAAGTCATCCAAGATTTTATCAAAGTTGGAATCCTTCTTATCCACGGGAGTGTTAGGTGTGTGTGGTGGTTGAGCAAAAAATTGAGGTATGAAACCATAGGAGTGATTATTTAGTCGATTCTTTTCTAGGCCTTGTTTAGCAACGTATAGATTATATTATTCTATAGGCATCTTTTCTATGTCAACATCGTTGCTTACCTTGGTAGATACTAAATAATTTTTAAGTTCAGATTGAACAGGTGGAGGAGGAATGTCATGAGAATACGGATAGTAAAAAGTATTACTCGATCTTATTCCAGTGAAAAGAGCTAAAATCCGCCTCATCATAATGTGTTAGATTTCTTCTGGATCGAACATCATCCCATAATCTCCTTTCTTTCGCAGCTTCATACTCAAGGTACTCGCTCATCGTCATGTTCTCAATGTCAGGCTCCATTTCCATGTTTCCTGAAAATCAAACAAGAGATAACAGTAGATTATGCTATTATAAGGAAACAAATACTAAAATAAAATATATATATATAACTCAAATTTAAAACCTAATTAGCTCCCCGGCAGCGGTGCTAAAAACTTGATGCGTAAATTGTTTTAAATAATGATAAGCCAAGTTTTAAATTTATAAAACTCGTTTGACCTTACAAACGCACTAACGGGCAGAGAACCCGATCGTGAGTAGTGTAGTTTTGGTAAATCCGAGGTCGTCCCAAGATCTAAAGGGCGGTTACAAATCTAAGTTTAAATTGGTTGTCACGTTTAAAAGCTGTTTATAATAACGTATTTGTAAGAGAATGAAAACTTTAAAGAAATGAACTAAGTATGATTGAAAAGAAGGAGATGCGTTCCTAATTACTTCTTAATTAACATAATGATTCAATGATTCTACTAATTAGGAAAGTCAGGATCGAATGGTCATTAAATCCTTACTTATCTCGCAAAATCCCAGTACTACAGGTCATAGCAACTGAGACTTTATCCCACTGGTCTTGGTAAGCGAGCATCACATTTGGCATTCTTATGATCAAAGCAATATAACCAAATAGATAACCAAAATTAACAAGAGATAAATGAATCATAATGATAATTAATAAAAAAAGCTTAGCCGAACATGGTATTCATACAATCAATATCACTGTCAATTAATGAAAGTAATGAAAATATGTTAATCGAACCAAACTAGTATGCTGATGATGATTTGGACCGCTTCTCTCTTTTAGGATGGCTGTGGAGTGCTGGAAAATGACCTAGGATGATGTCCCAGTCGTCCCCTTAGATGGGAGGGAGAATAGATGCCAAATGAGACTGAATTCGACCTCTATTTATAGGTTTATGATGGTTTACGGCGTAACCAATTCGTTGGTTTACGCCGTAACCTTGCTGATGTAGACTTTCCAAAATATAGGCAAAATGGACTTTACAACGTAACAAAATGGAAGGTTTACGGCATAACATAACTGTTTATGCCGTAACTGAAGTGGTTATGGCATAACGTATAGTTTATGGCGTAAAGTTGAGTTTATGGCGTAATCTATTTGTGAGGTTACAGCGTAAACTCTTCCAAAATTATAGTAATTGCATTCTTGTGGCTCGTCAGTTGTGACCCGGCTAAACCCAAAACACGAAAGTTGTA